>JAUELO010000364.1:943811-957838 GCA_032357855.1 Amphibolips quercusostensackenii
CGTTTTGTTCGTGAGGATGATCAATCTCCTGTACTTCCCAATGCTCAGCAGATTTACCCTGCACTGTACAGTGTTGATGATTTACGCGATGATACTCATGCGTACACTACAGTTCTGAATCGCACTTCGGGTAGATTACCCCGTAGTTTTATCTCTACAGTTGATTAGAGTGGTGCGGCAGCATTATGCGAAACGTCTTTTTATCCACTAGTAACCCGCTTTAAAGCCCAATTTGAAAGGAACAGGCCTGAGGAATCATCAGTGAGAAGAAAAGTTGACGGACGACCGGTTATTGTACAACTTGCACCTGAAGAGTTTCCTATAGAGTTCCTATAGAGTTTCCTACAGAAGAGTTTAAGGAGTTCATCACCTTTGATCAGCAAGATGTTGACAATAGGAAAAAACTAGACGCACTTGTAAGTACATTGCTAATGGAAAACATTAATCATGTGACCATCCCTAAAACTAAAATTTCTTATATTTTAACGTATATTTGTCTTATCAAAATAAATATTTTTCGTTTCTGCTTTGCTTTATTCTAAAAACGGCTTTTTCTGTATCTTACTTTCGTTACTCATTTTGTTTTTAGAAATGATAATGACTAAGGCTAATTGTCGATGTACAACAGTTAAAAAAGCACCTGCTGTAATTTTAACAGGGATACTTTGAAAGCCCACTCAAGAAAAGTTTAGTCTGCAAGGCAAAGGGTTAAATAAGTTAAAATTCAGCTAAACTACTATGAACGTGTCCATAACATGTTCAATATGTTCTCCATTTTACTATTTGAATTTTTATTCAAACGCAGAGTATCTGAAAATGAAATCAATTTTAAAAGCAGTGTATAATTAAATGGACACTTTATACAAAATTCTTAAACTTTCTAATTTTTAAATTATTATTACATAAAGAGACATAGAAAAGTCACGTATTCTACCAAAAGAAAATCTCAGGACCGTCTCAGGAGAAAATCTCAGGCCGGGTCATACGAACTTCAGTGAATTATTAGTCTCTATTTGAATAATTTCGTCATTAGATATTGCCTGAATGATTTAAATCCTTTTCTATGTTTTAATTTATGGCCGTCCAACCTTGAGGATTCCGCAACACGAAAAACAATTAAGAAAGGTTTGGCTGTCATAAAGTCTTCATGAAACTAATCCCGTTTTACACTATACATTTTTGTTTATTTATTTACATGCGTGTTTTTATTTGTCACAACTTATTGATTTAGATACTTAAATTGAAAACAAAAGTTATTTTTGTACTTCAAGCTAACAGAATCCGCAGATCGAGACAAACAGATGTTTTTTTCGTAAAATCTACAGAATCAACCTTTTAAAATAACATTTTTCTAAATGTTACATTAATAGATAAGTTGTATACATGTTGTAAAAAAATTTTCATTTTTAAAAACCGTGCTTGGTCTTGCATGACAGGCCAAAGCTGTACTAAAATCATTCTCTGTGCTAGAATCATTCTTGGTCCGCATGCTGGGTTGATGGTCGGCAAAAACCTCGGCCAAGCGAAATCAGTTTGCTGGTTTGATTAGTCGACCTACGGCACAAAAGGTTTATAGAATGATTGTATACACTGTCGGTCCCTTATTGAAAAGCAAATTTGTCCCTGCATTGTTAGCTAAGGCTATGCTAATCTTGCTTAACATTTGGCCCAATCTTAAATCCTTATGTCGGACTAACGGTCGGCAAAAACCTCGGTCCATTGTGATCATTTCACTAGTTAGGCCGATCGCGGCTAACAAGGTTGCACCGAGTTTCACAAAGTCGAGCTGACATTGGGCCAGCGGAAAATTCGCACATGGGTGAGCCAAGTGTCACTTTCACAACGGCAAATCATTCTGAATGTTCGGTACAGCATCGGCGCATTGCCGTGGTGAACATTATCTTGTTTACATTCTCGTAAAAAGTAATTTGTCGGAATAAGTGTGTTTAGAAATTATTTTTTATTTTTCAAACACTGTTTACTAAATTAATGATTGATTTTTTATTTTTAGACCGATTAGCTATCCAGCTGATCGGTCGGCACAGAAATATTATTCACCTATAGATGCAGCAAGACTATTATACCAGTGTCTACATTTTGTTCCACTGGAGTAAACTCCGTCTAATTAATGTCATGCTGTCAGTTTAGTAGAATGAAATACAGGCACCGCTACTAATCTGGTCCCATCAAGGTGAATAATATCTATTGTGACGAAACGCAATTTTTAATTTTGAAAATTTTTATAATATGTGTGGCGAGAAGTTCACAACAACTTAGTAGGAATAATAGGAACGTACTTAACCATAAAAATAACTAAAACAAGCGGGAAATTTGAATGTTGAATGGGGTTTGAATCTAATTCGAAATAAAGCTTTGAACTTTCTAGAACTTTAAAAAAGTCACTTGTTGAGAATATCAGGGCGAAAACAAGGCAATAAAATTACTAGAGCTTTAGGAAAGTCACTCAGTTAGAATTTAGGCAAAAAACAAGGACAAAAATCAATACTGCGTGAGACGTAAAAAGGGTAAGCGAGAGGGTAGAAATTAGGCAGGTCTGCAATTTTATTGTTGGTTTTATCAATTTATGCGTGGGTGCCCTGAAAATTGAGGATTGATTCAACCATTAAGTATAGTTATTTCACGGGTATCCGTTATTTGAAAAGCAACTTTAAAATAGAGAAGAAAATTCTAGACGAATTCCTACACGTTTACAACGGCGAAAATTCGATCATTTCAAAGGGGAGAATGTTACAAAAGAATTCCTGCGTGTTTACGATGGTAAAAATCCGTAAATTAGTGTTAGTTGACCCATTGCTCCAGGCTTCAAGGGAATGATTCTTCATTAATTGTCAGTAAGAGACTATTAACATTAAATATATAAAAGCCTAGAACGAATAACTTTAAAATCACTTCAAGTTAGCGGCATCCTAGAAATTTAGACAAATCAACAATAGAGGGCCAGGGCCGGCCCAGGACGTAACATATTTTTGGTGGAAGCGGTAGGATTTCTGCACATGAAACCGGAATTTCAAATTTTTTACATTTAAGTGAAATTTTAATTTTGATAAAGTGAAAATTAATGTTTATATTAAGTGAGAAGACAGTGAAAAATTTAAATAGTAGTCTTTTGAGATTGCCGTCAAAAATTGTAACTGTTTTGGTATTCTAGATCGATATTTTAACTTCTGCAAAGTTTTTGGTCATTACTTAGTGAGGATTCTGGTCTGAATCAACGAACTTTTGAAACAAAATTTTTGTAATTTGGTGTCGATGATGGGTAAATTGTCCAAATCGGACAAAAAGCTCTTAGGATTTTGAAAATAATGCGCAAGTGCAAAATAATCATTCCTTAATTTATAGAAAAAGAACTGAAACATTACAATGGGCTCGCGACATAATTCCTAAATATACCGGCCATAATATACCTGTGAGGATGTTTGTAGAACACTATAGAGCCGCCGCTATGGGGCGAGATGTTAGTGAAGCGAATTATCTAGTAATGCTGATCAGAACGAAAATACCTGGAAAAGCTAGGAGATATATCCAGGATTGAGCTATTAAAATCTCAACGAAGGCTGATTTAGAAAACAAAAGTTAGAGTAAAACGCATAATCGATACTAAAATTCTTATTTTATAAATAATTTTAAAAATCGAGAAAATAAGTTTAGATTTGGGCACCAGAAACGCGTTGCTGACATTATTATTAGTGACACAGAGGCATCGCACAGTTAAATGAAATCAAAAAACGAGGTTAAAAATAACTTGTAGCTAGGAATTCTTAACCGATTTTGGATTTTTTCAAGAAAAATTCAGCATTAAATTTTAAAGCGATTTATGTGGCCTGATTTTTTTTTCTTTTATTTTAATTTAAAAAGTAAACAAAAAGGCAATTTTTTCGTTTTTCTTTGTTTATCTTCGTGAAAAAATTTTTTCCATGATCAGCATTGCCAGACTTTATGCACAGGAGTAGTTAAGAGCAAAGAAAATTATGACGTTGTTAAGTTAATTGTTTTAAACAAATTAATTTAACAAATAGTCTAGACTATTGTTTAAGCACTTTAGAAAAATTATTCAGAACTTCAAATTCAAACGGCATTTCTTAGTAATCTACGAGCTGTTAGAAAAATGCATTTGTCAAACAAAATAAGTCAACTTTCAGATTACGCAGGAGAAGACTCGACTGAATAAAATATAATTAGATTCATCAATGATGAAGCTCTTGCACTTATCGAAGAAGCCGAACTATCGAAACATCAATATGAGATTATACGATTACAAGCAAAGGCTAAAAATGCCGACATTTATGTCCCGTATCAGAAGCTCTCAGAAGCGAAAAAAAATGTTACCCTCCTGCCTTTGCAATCATTGTTTCCGATAAGAGTGTTAATATTAAATTAAAATCACAACTAGATCACGCAGTAAAACATTTACTACAGATTCCGAGTACTAAAACATTTTGAATTGAGGAAAATGTCAAATCAATCACACTTTTCTTAAAGTACGGTTGTCATGGGTCATTAGATCAAAGTGCAAATAAACAAAAGCTTTCAGATGGTATGCAATCCGATAAAAGCATTTTCATGGTTTCGATAGTACCCATTAAACTTGATTCAGAATTTAAGGGAAGTGAAAAGAATCCTCACCCTAGATCTACAAAATTGTGCGTACCAATATGTTTTCAATACACTAAAGAAACAACAGAACTTGACGGGTTAAGAATAGGTCAAATAACAGACCAAATAAATAGATTTTTGCCAACAAAAATTTAATTTGGCAAGTTCAGATATCAGGTGAGTTATGAAATGCTATCAACTATGTTGGATGGAGAAGCAGCTCAGAATATTACCTAAACATCAAGTGCTGCAGCTTTCCATTTGTGCAAAGCAAATTTTTCTGAAATAAACTATTTAAATACTGTCATGCAGAAACATGTTATTGAACAGGATTATAAGCTGGGACTTTCCCCCTTCCATGCTAAAATACGTTGCATGAGTCTGATTTTAAATATAGCTTATCGCTTAAGTGTTTGCATATATCAAGGATAACTAGTAGCACAAAAGGCCTTGATGAAAGCTTTATAGAAAGGGATCCAGAAAGGTTTCTGGAGAAAAATGGGTTTGATAATAGATGTACCTAAGCATAGTAAAAGAACTTCCAACGATGGAAATACAGCTCGACGATTTTTCCCGAATCTTGAACTAGCATCGAAGATTACAGGCATTGATGCTTGTTTAATCCAAAGATAAAGCACTATTTTGCGAATTCTCTCTTGTGGTCGCAAAATCAATGTTGCAAAACATGAATCGTACTCCATCTAAACTGCAGAATTTTGTGTCGAACTCTACAATTGGTTTTACATGCCATCATCTGTACATAAGATTCTCTTGTACGGTGCAAAGATCATCGAATGGTTTCTAATTTCTATTGGTTTCTTATTAGAAGAAGCCCAAGAGGCAGGGAATGAGGATTTCAAACGATTTTGTGAGTTTTCTACCCGAAAATGCAGCCGAATAGCAACGTACATGGATCTGATCCACAAATAATTGACCTCCACTGACGCTTACTTAACATACCTGAAAAAAACTACAAGCATTCTGATAATATTCTAGATACTAAAGCTCTCGAGCTCCTTATCTTTGATTAAAGACTTAGGAATTGAAACTTGATCGCGACAAATTAATAAAATCTTTACAAATCGACAAAGGATCATGATACACAGCAAGTGTATGCTTATAGTTGTTGTACAAATTTTCATCTTTACCAATTTCTAATAATACTGCATTACAAAAATTAAAAGAAATAACAATTACAAAACAATTATATCACTGGCAACATACTCTGAGACACGTTGCATAAAAACAAAAGTTTTCTGCCTTTAAACATCTACACTAGGTATTTGTTTATATAATTTGTTTACAAAATTAATAAAAAATATTAGATGAAAATTTTCCATCATTAAAACTTACTGGCGACATCATTCGAGGGAAATTAAACAAAAAAGGATTTTTTTTTAACTCTAAAGAAACAAGTTATAAATTTGATTATATAATTTGTTTATAAAATCAATAAAAAATATTATATCATAATTTTCTACCGTCAAACATCACTTGCGACATTATTTAAGAAAGATCACAAAAAAAAAGATTTGTTTCTGCCCTTAAATGTCCACAATGGTTTATTTGTTTATATAATTTGTTTATGAAATTCATTAAAAACATCAGATAATAATTTTCCATCACTAGAAATCACTGTTGACATAATGTAAAGAAATTTAAGAGAAAAATCGATTTCTTTCGACCTTTAAATGTCCACACTGGGCATTTGTTTATATAATTTGTTTATAAAATCTATCAAAAATATCGGATGATAATTTTTTATTATTAAATATCACAAGCGATATAATTTTTTTTAAATTAGGAGAGAAAACGATTTCTTTCTGCCTTTAAATGTCTACACTGAGTATTTGTTCATGTAATTTGTTTATAAAATTAATAAAAAATATCGGATGATAATTTTCTATGACTGCACATCACTGACGACATAATTTAAGAAAAATTCAGAGAAAACAATTTTGTGCGGTTTGAGAATTTTAAATACAGTACAAAGAATATGAATAGAGGGCGCACCATAATTAGTCATCGACAGTGACGACGGCTTAAAGCTTGCTCTGCCTTGAGCGTAAATATTAGAGAGATGCGGAAGTATCGCGAGAGGCTCTAAACGAGTACGATGTAAGAAAGGGAACAGTTTTATTAAAGCGTAAGTTTACATCAAATAGCCTCACGTCTTTTTTTACCCTGTTATTCCCTACCAAAGCCAACTAAATAAGACATCTGGCGACCGTGACATATAGAATCCTTAAGATTCCTAAATTTTACCGTAAAAATCCGGTTGCATGGTTCATTATCACTAAATCGTCTTTTAAACAAGATCACATTACTGTCGAGCAAACACAGCTAACCATGTAATCGCTAATCTCGAACCCGATGTAATTACAGCAATATACGATATCATAACGGCCCGAGAGAAACCGGAACTTTATTACACGGCAATAAAACAACGGATTCTAGACACTAATTCGATCTCCCCTGAGTCTTTCTTATACAACTTTTAAAAGGTCAGGTTCTATCCAAGGGAAAATCATCTTTATTACTGTCGCGACTTAAAAACTTGAACGATAATAATTGCACTGACGTCGTCATGAAGAGCAAATTTCTTGACCAGTTGCCTTCGTAAACGCTAGCAATTCTCGCACTTTCTCACACAGATGATATAACACAACTAGAAGTAAGGCGGGCAAGATTTTTGAAGCATTATCGCCTAACAATTTTTAAATGACTGTAGCCGTATCTAATGTAAATTAATTCCCGGCTTGCAACGCGATTTCTAACGACTCACAAAATGTTATTCTTAATCATCTCGATGAATTTTTTAAGAAAATAGAAAAGTTATTCCTTCAAGTTGACAAACAACAAACACATTTTTACAGATCTCGCGTTCATGATTGTTATAATGCTAATCGCGATCAAAGAAATCACCTACGATCTCATGCCCAAACTCAATATCATAATAAAAAAAAAAGTAATTACAGACCGCGATCTTTATCCAGACCTCGCACTGATAGTGAAGGAGAGCATTGTTTTTGCTACACTAACTTCGGTGCATGAGCAAGAAAGTGTAATCAACCTTTTTCTTGTGAAGAAAAATCAGTTAAAAAAAAATTAGATAGGCCCCTGCGGTCGGAGGCAACGTTTAGTAGCTTTTCTACTTTAAAACTCCTTCACATTTTTGACAAAAACATACGTCTATTATTTTTTAGTTGACACCAGATCTGAGGTTTCTCTTATACAAGCAAATTTAAAAATACGAAAGCTTAAATTAGAAAATGTAGCACTTCTTGCTTTTGACCGCAACATCTCTTAGAACTTTTTAGTAGCAGCAGTTCCACACCCAATCATTGGTGCAGATCTGCTTGCTCATTATCAGATAGTACCAAAGCTTTATAAAGCTCGTTTATTCGATTCGACCACTGGTTTTAGCTGCCCCGGTACTTTTAAAGTTGCTTCTATACATAGCGTTAGCATTCTGCAAAAAATAGATAGATACACAAAATTATTAAATACCTTTCAGAAAATAATTTTGCCATTATCTAACCTCAAAATCGTCAGCCGCAACGTTTAGCATCACATTAAAATGAAAGGCCCGCTCATTTCTAAATAAGGCTGAAGTCTTACTCTAGATAAATTATCTGCTGCTTAAGCCATCTTTAAGCAGATGGTTGCTAGCGGGATCAGCAGCCAGTCTAGCAGCCCTCGGGCAACGCACATACACATGGTCAAAAAATAATCTAGAAAGGGGCGTGTCTGCAGCGACTTCCTCCGCCTAAATTACATCACTGTTCCCGACAGGTATCCGGTACCACACATTCACGATTTTACAGCCAATCCTAAAGATAAAATTTTTTTTTTTTAAATCGACTTGCAACTGGCTTACACTCAGATACCTGTCGCACCAAACCACGTTTCAAGGACCGCCGTGATCACCCGTTCGGACTCTTCGAATATCCGGTCATGATTTTCGGTCTTCGCAATGGTGAACAAACGTTTAAAAGGTACATCAATCGCACACCTAGAGATTTATATTTCGTATTCACCACATCGATGACATTCTCATCGCGTCTTCGATTCCAGAGAAGCATGAAAAACATTTTCCTACAGTTTTTTCTCGTCTCAGAGAATTGGCCTTAGGTATCAATGTCGATAAATGCCAGTTTGGCGCTGAACTTGAGTTTTCGGGCTATACAATTAATTCAGAGAATTGCTTGTCAACCATTGACAAAGTCAAAGCCATTTTCGACTTTTCTAAAGCAAAAACCATCTCGGAACTTCGCCGTTTCTTTGTCATGATAAATTTCTATCGTAGCTGTTTGCTTCACAGCGCTGAGACTCAGGCTCCTATCCATGGTTATTTATTTGACTCCCGCAAGGGCGACAAACGCGAGGATCCTTGAAATCCAGGTCACAAAAGCCGCTTTCAATAAGTTGAAAAACGACTTAGCAAGCACGACTGTTTTAGTACACCCTTTGCATGACGACGAAACGCGTATCGTTACCGATTCCGATAATTTTGGCATGTGTGCTTCTATCAAGCAATATATTAAAAACCAGTGAAAGTCTTCAGCATTCTTTTCGCGAAAATTTAATCCAGCTCAGCTTGCTTATAGCGCCTACGATCGCGATTTGACAGCCATCTTTCTGTAAAGCTATTCGTTACTTCAGACATTTGTTTGAAGGGCGAGGCTTAAAAATAGTCACGTATCATAAACCAATCATATACGCTTTCACACAAAAAGCTGAAAAATTTCCACAACGCCAACAAAGGCAGATAGCCTTTATTTTTTGTTCACCACGTCTATTGAATACCTTTTAGGCACTGAGAACGTTGTAGCCGATTTCTTGTCTAGAGTGGAATCAGTATCACTTCCTACTGATTCAAGTCTAAATAAACTTGCTCAAGCTCAAGCCGAAGACGATGAACTCAAGCAACTGCTTGCCGACACAGGTTGCTCATTAAACTTGAAAAGGCTTTAATGGAGGGCAGACCAAACACCGGTCATTTGCGATTTTACAGATTCTTTTTCCGGACATACGTGCCATTATCTCTTCGAAAACGCATTTTTCAAACATTCCACAAACCCACTTATTTAGGAGCTAAAGCTACTGACAGACTTATTCTACAACGTTATGTCTGGCCAGCAATGCATCGTAATATTTGTCTGTAGTGCTAAAACTGCCTAGATTGTGAGTAAAAACAATTTTGCGTTACAATCAATTAATCACGTCCGGAATTGTAGCTCTGGACGCGCGTTTATTACACGCTCACATAGATAGCACATGGATAGCATTTTTTTTCAGAACATTAAAGTTCTTACGGTTTGTCGCGGGTTCGTCGACCAATAGGTATCTGGGACTGGCGCACCTAAAACACTAACTTTAGACCTTTTGAGAATGAGGCTCAGTATAGTATTAGAATATATGTATGCGTGCGTATAAGTAAGAGCGGCGCACGCGCCAGCGCGCCTGTCGCCGACTGCGCGAACAACTGTGTCCTGAGCGGCATTCGACTCCCGCCTGCTTACTATCGTGCCTTGCTGTCAACTAAGAGTCAATAGAATTAACGCAAGTATTTATAAAACTTGGGTACAATTATTTCACCTGTTTCTTGATAGTGACATTCTAACAGGTTATCAGTCATCAGCCACGCTTTCATCTGCGCTAAAAAATCAATCAAGTCGAAAGTGCTAGAGCGGTGAAAAAATTAGACGTCGCGTAGCATAGACTTTTCGCAGCTCTTTTACAACTAACTAGTTGCAATTAAATCAGGACCACCCCTTATTACCCCGCCTCAAATGGATTGATAGAGCGATGGCACCGTTCTCTTAAGGATGCGATAATATGCAACGCAGATCGTGAATGGTCACGATCACTCTCTACATATTTCTTCAGTTTGAAGAAATGTTCAGTTTGGTTCAAAGGAACGCAATGTTTGAACAAAGAATTATTTATTTGACACTGTAAAATATTCGTGTAGCTGAATCAATAATCGCGTCTCAAGAAATAACACTTTATGTAAGGATATTTACAGCGACAGAAATGAGAGAAAAAGAACATGTGCTGTAAAAATGGAAAATTCGGTATGATCACCGGCTATAATTTTTAAATGAATATTTATAAATTTTAATGATTCTAATTGTTACGCAATACATGCGCATAAATATATAAAGCATACATGAATTTAGTGTAAGCGTGCCCATGCCATGTAGAGGCAGGGGGAGGAGGAGTAAGAGAAAATGAATTTGTGAATCTCTATGCCATGTATAGGCAGGAGAGTCGGGAATGTATACGTATATCTAATGCTATGTAGTAGCAGAAGTACGTATACGAAATGCAACTGCTTGTGATAGAAACTCAGACATAGCGACGAATCCAAGAGAAATAAAAGAAGTGATGGGAACTCGTTGCTGTCCTCGCAAGCTTTCTGCAACGAAGCATTTTCACATCGTGGGAAGTCTACTATCACAGGTCATCTTTTTCGCGCGAAGAACTCCCGCCACAGTTCTGGACGGGCAGAGTAACACCTAGCAAGAATGATGCACCTGCGCATGTCAACGGCGAAGAGTATGCTAGGGATGCGACGCGGTCAAACATATTTCCCCTTCCTAAATAATAAGCCGAAATTACGGCCAAGGAAGCGTCACTAAACATCTAACTGTCGCAGAGGCAGCTTAGACGGTCCGTCGGTTTAGCCTACATTGGCTCGCTACGCGGTTTTTTTTTTACTTTGTTCTGTCCGAGTATCGTGTCCGACGTTAACTCAAAAACGATAAAAATAGAAATCTAAAGTAAATTAGAAAATTAACTTAAGCCATTTGAAGGCTCGTTTGATTTTACTTATTTCTTTCGCAAGACGTAAAATCTTGAGATATTTTAAAATTTAATTAATACAAAAAGTTAAATTTTGAAAGACATCTCTCTCGGATTCATCGTAGACGTTGAAGTCGTCAAAGTAGGGTGAGTAAGAAATCACACACAAACACCCTTTTGTATAAACTTTACTGAATTTATACACCAATGAATTTACCATCTTTGTGAATATATATTTGTCTTATTTATTCAATCATTCTTCTGGACAGCAGCTGACGTCCTTTAATGAATAAAGGCAAAAACCAACCCCCCACGTTGCTCAATAAAAATGTTTAATGAAATACGTAAAATTTTAACGACAAAGATGAATTTTAAACGAAAATGTGAATCTTCAACGAGGTACTTGTAGTTTAACTTGCAACAAATTAGTTCAATTTACTGATAAAAAATGCGTTTTTTAAATAAAAATAAATGAATTATTGTCTGGATCTCTTTGTTTCTAATAGCAGTGACTTCTGAAGGACGCGTGAGTATAAGTTAAAAGGGCTGATTATGGTTTGGAGACTGTTATACCTTGTCGATCGGAATAAGCTTGCTGCACCAAGCGTAATTCCGACCTCCAATCCTCCATCCTATCCAAAGTGCACGCTTATAAGGCTGACTACCCTCATTTCTTGGATGTGTGATTTTTTTATTTGATTTTAGCATGCGAATATTAAAATGTGATTTTGAAATGTGATTTTCGATATGCGATTTATGCTATATGATTTATATTTGTAAATATGATCTCTTATTAATGTATGACTTTAATTTGTATGCCAGAAATCGTACTCTTCCAAACTCGCAAATGTCCCGCGGTATAAAATTCGCTGTTCTTATGCGTGAATATCTAGGGCAAAGGATTAAAGTTGTTGTTGACTAGGTTCACGAGTTTTCTGCGACAGAAATTATTATTGCTATGTCTTGATGGCTAAGATCAAAAAATAAAAAGGTTCACAAATTTTCTGTGATATAAATAGTTATTTTTATGCCTTGATGGCCGAGATGCTAAAATTAAATCGTACTTACTTAGTTGACTAGATTCGCAAAATCGCTATAACTGAAATAATTGCTCTTTTGCATAAACAGCTAAGACGTTAAAATAAACAAATGTTATGATTTGTTGACTTGCTTCACGAATTTTCTTTCGATATAAATCGTCGCTCTAATGTTAGTAGTATTAGTAGATTAGTATTAGTATAGTTAATAGTAGTAATAGTCGCTCTAAAGTTAGCTAGGACGTTGAAATTATACTAATAAACTTCAAAATTACTTTAATAATTACTCGCCGTTTGTATATAATCAACTAGTGCGATATATTTAATTATTCAGTATTAGAAATCCTCGGTGCAGTGGTGTAATAGACTGAAAGCAGTATGGTACGAAGGAGACTGAAGAACAAATTAGAGTTTGATGTTAACTTCTAACGTTAAAACTAATAAACGAGTAAAGGCGCGCATGTGCACTTCTTTAAGATTTCTCCGTTTTTGTAATTAATACAAGATTAAGGTCTACTCTTTGATCAGTATGTCCATATGTTTGATTAATCGTGCATTTACTCTCTTTAACCCGGGTTTCTATTTATTTTCAGCTTAGTCGTATTCTGGATAGGTGCGCAATCTATATTTAAAGACAAAAAAAACTCTTTAACCCATATCCTGCATTTAACTCAACACTGAATCTACAAAGGGTGCAGAGTCCAACCATAATACCGGAAATTCCGCTAAAGAAGAGGATCCTCTCACTGAAGAGGAAGGAGATTATAGTGACAAGGAAGGAAACAGCAAGATAGACGTTGAGGTTGACAGCGGGTCAGATTGGTTGACTAGTCCAGTTGTCAGAATGAGTAAAAAAGGTGTTTCAGGAGACATTTTACCAGATCCGCTTGCCCTTACACGTGAAGGCAAAGAAAGCGATAAAAAAAGCGAAAGTAAGACATTTTTTATCGTACTTTTCAAATTCGTAAGTTTTAATTTAGTTTTGCAATCTACTTTTTAAAAAATGTTAAAGTTTTCTTAAACAGGATGTCCAGCGATTGTTAGAAACAGGATTGAAAGTGTTTTCTAGGTCAATAAATCAAGTTTTTCGAGGTTTTCTTTTTTACTAATCAAATAGTAAAACAAGCGTTTGCTATGTCACGGTTAGCGGTAGTTTACCGAAGGTGAGAAAAAAAAACTACTAGACCATACTTACGAAAATTATTACGATTTCCACTAGAAACATTTTTTTACCTCATATCTTTTTATTGTGAAATCAAATCCTTCAAATAAGGGCAGATTTGACTTTTTTGTTACGTTTTCCATCGGATGCACTTGATTTGTTTATTGCTAAACATTGCGATTATATTATCACCAAAAATACTCCGATCGACTTCAGACATCGAAGTGACACTGTAGTGTTTTATAATGTCAAACTACCAAGTGTTAACATGAGAAAAGTGAAGACTGTGTCTTTCGTGAACAGATACACTTATATTTTTAACAGTAAGTGATTTTCTGTAAAACAACTTCTTCATATGTCTGGTTATGAAACCATGCAATTCGTTATGTGCCATACACAAAAGT
>JAUELO010000364.1:1016148-1033470 GCA_032357855.1 Amphibolips quercusostensackenii
TAAATGGAATTTGGGAAATATTCATGCGCCTCCTGCATCACAGCGGAAAGCGGCAATTAACTAATATCCAATAACTCATAAATCCTGATTAAGATTAACGGCATATGGTGGCGACAGTAATAATTTATAATTCCTAATCAGAGAAATTTCCGAGTTTAAACAAAAGAGGGGAATTATTTATTGTGGTTAAAAGTGCCCGAAGCATTGCGTAACCTAAATCCGAGATTTAGGTTACGTTTCCCGATGTCGCGACGAGTTTCCCGCTACGAAACTCTAAAGAGCCTAAAGGTACTTGCAAATTGAAGTATGTATCGAGAAGGTACATAAACGTTCACGGTTAAACAAGAACCCATTAATCCATTGACAATCCGATTGATGCTGCAAAAAGTTTCATTTTTTCACCCCCATCGTACAAGTGCAGATCGGACGAGTCTTCTCTACAGAAGATTCATGTTTTTCAAATGAGACTTTTTTTACTCAATAAAAACGACCATGGAAGAATTTAGGTTTTATATGCTTTCCTTAGAAAGAATGAACGTTACATTTTTAGCTTAGGGGCAGCGCATAATTGAATAAAAAATAAGTTGGTTAAGCGATGTTGTTTGAGTAATATAATTGAGTATATAATAAAAGTAATATAAAATAAAAAAGAAATTAATATAAAAATATAAAAAAGAAATAAAAAAGTTGTTCAAGATCCGTTATTATATTTTTTTTTTGTCGACGTTTTAAAAACTATAAAGTTCTCTTCATCAGGAGAGAGTCATTAAGAAGTTCAAAAAAATTCGAAGTCAAGTATTTGTAAACGTTGTATGAGAAATCATGTAAGGTTTTTAATTTCTATCTCTCCTTTATCTGATTGTTCTATGAAAAAATTAACGCAATTTAATTTACATAATTAATTACAATTTGTTGAATTTATATATAACGAAGAAAGTAAGGTTAAGAAGTGAAAAATTGATGTATATTTACCAATTAAGGTGTTCTTCATTTTTCATAAATAATAGATGAAAACTTTATCTTGTGTGTATTGTTAGAATTGGCAAAATTTAAAGATTATTTATAAAAATTATTAAAAACATTTTGTGAAAAGGAAGCAATACTTTCGTTTTGCTCTATTTTTTACATACAATAAGAGAAAGAAGACAAAGAGAAACATACACGAAGCCTAACATATCAATGACGTGTTATCATTTCGTATAACAAGGTTACTAAGATTTCTAATCAATTTTAGTAACGAAAAACAAAATAAAAATAAGAATTTATAACAAAAATTTAAAAAATATTGTTACTTTAATAAACTGTACATGAATTACGTAAAGCTTTTTCTAAAATTTTGAACCACGTACCCCCCTTTGTTAGTTTCTTTGATTTTTGACCACACTTACGTAATTTTTGATAAATTAACATAGTAGTTCAACTTTCAATCAAGTAGTTTAATTTTCAACAAAAAAATATGAATTCTCAACAAACAATACAATAATTAAAAAAAAAATGTTATCAAGAACATTCAATTATCATACTTAAAAGACGAGCATTTTAGAAAACAGTTGAATTTTTTACTAAATTGTTGAATTTTTAAGTCAAAAAGGTAAGCTTTTTATATACAACCTTTGAATTTTAAATCTAAAAATATTAAGTTTAAACCAAATAGTTGAATTTTCAATTAAAAAAATTAATTTTAATCCAAAAAGAGATTTTTTAACGAAGAAGTTTAAATTTGAACCGAAGAGATGAATTTTCGTCTAAAATTATGAATCCTAAATCAGGGGAATGCATTTTTAAGAAAGAAGTTCAACCATGAGTTTGAATTTTCCGCCTGACAAAATTTTAACGAAAAAATGTTTCAACTTTAAATTAAAAACAATAAAAATTCAATAAAAAACGAGTTTCTAACAAAATACTAAAATCCTATACTAAAACAGATTAATTTTCGACCAAACAGATGAATTTTCAACCAAAAAATCAATTTTATACTAAAAATTACGAATTCGCAGTAAAATAAATAAATATTTGTCTTAATAGTTAAATATTTAACTGAGAGTAATAATTTTCCAGCAAAAAGACAAATTTTCACAAAATACATGAATTTTCAACCCGAAAATATGAATTTTCAACAATAAAGTTTATTTTCTATCAAGTATTTGAAGTTTCAAGCAAATTGTTAAATTCGCAAGCCAAAAACCTACTTCTTATCCAAACAGTTGTATAAACAAACAAAAGGCAAAAATTTCCGAAAAAATAGTTCAACCATAAAGAAACAAAATTAATTTTTAACAAAATAATTAAATTTAAAGAAATTGTTGAATTTTTAACCAATAATATCATACTATGCATTTCAATTAAAAATCAGAGCACCAGAAATTGTAAATTGGTGATTGTGAATTCTCTTTTGTTAAAGCTCCTTTAGCTTTAACGAAAACATCCTCACATCGTATCTGGTGTTTCGCACTCGACTTATATTTGTCGAATTTCATCAAAATGACACATTTTTCAGAGGAGCTGTTATTTAAATTTAATGCAATATAAGGAGCAAATATTACAGTAAACCGGATAAATAAAATATTTACTTTATTTTGTAATATTTGAATAAGCAGTTGCAGGCTGAGTTGCAGAATATTGTTGAATATAATATAGGAAACTTCTCATTTTAAATAAAATTAGGTGCAAAGCACGAGATACGTAATGAGTATGTGTTCGTTAAAGCCGAAGGAGCTCTAACAAAAGAGAATTCACAATCAACAATGTACAGTTACAGAAATGAGGTAACTATTTTGTAAAAATTTAAATACTTAGGTTGATTATTAAACCATTTGGTTGTGATGAAATTTCTTGCTTAAAATTAATATTTTCGGGTTAAATATCCCTTAGCCAGCCTTCAGAAATCAGAGAAGCCCCAGGCTTTCCACTTACTCTCAATTTAAGACCGTTCATGGTTTTAAAATCAAAATAAACACCTTTTTTCAGTGGCTACCATAAAACTATTTTTTCCATTAAACGTAACATTTCCATAGTATGCATACTAATTTTGAGCAAATAATAAATATAATAAATTAAAAAGTTATGAATTTTTTTGTGAAGAAAGTCATTCAAAAATACGTAAAAATTTTAGTAACTTAAAATATTTGACAGGTATTTATAAATCAATATCAAGCTGATCCTTTTTGTTTGAAATAATATTTTAACAATTTTGAAATAATTTTTGTTATTTTAATATTTGAAATAATTTCTAGTTAAGAATTAATATTGTTGGGTTAACAGTTTTAGTATTTTTTCAAAAATTGATATTTTTGGATTGAAAATTTAACTATTTTGTGAAAAATTTGCACCTTTGGCTTAAAAGTTCAATAATTTAGTAAAAATTTTGTTAAAAAATCTTGATTGAAAAAGCAACTAGTTCGTCAATTTAGTTCGGAAATGCATCTCTTTCTATAGATCAGTGCTCTGTAGAAAATTAGTCTTTTGGGCATACAAATTCAACAAGTTGGTCAAATTTTAATTCTTTTTTCGCTGAAAAATATTTTTTTGCTAAAGTACCAGATTAAGTAAACTGACCATGACTGGAATAGTTACGAAAAGCTAGCCCACATTAACAAAATTTTAAAATTGTGTATTATAACTTTTTGCACAAAAAACCTTTTAATACGTGGCTAATACTTAAAATTATCAAATAAATAAGGAACAAAGAAAAGATTATTAAAAATTATATGAATATTTCTATTTTTCAATAAAATTCATATCATCATGTTAACATTTTACTTAAACAATAACTTTTTATTTCTTATCTTTTAAATAACGTTGAAGCACTATAAATAAATAACCCAATTAGTTAAATTGTTATAATTTTTATTTTTTCATTTTAATTTTCAATTGTAGAGATTGCATTTCAACATTCAATACTTCCTATTCAATTTCTTCCAACTGCTTATTTGAAGCTGTTGGCAAAATTTAAGGTTAGGATTATAGCTTGCAATAAAGTACTTCAAACAACTTTTTTAGTATAATTAATAAATTAAACAACAAGCGTGAAGCTTATAAACAATATTTTGAATATGTCACTAACACAATACTACGAAATATAATTAAAAACACGGCAGAAGTGACCGCCTCAGTAATTGGAAACGCAATTGTGCAACTTACTTTCAAATCGCTGAAACTGAGACAGTCAGTGACATCTCGTCCCGGCTTAGGCAACCTCGTCCAAAATTTGTCCAAACGCGGGAAATTTAAATATTCATAACTTTTTGAATAAAGTCGCTAAAAAAGTTATAAATTTTATTCTTAAGCGTATTAAAATTGTAAATAAACATTAATTTTTCTATTAGTGTAGACAATTTAATTAATACAATGCTATGAAAGTCAAGCGAAAAGTTCTGAAATACAAAACATTGCGAATTTTTGAGCAGTTTATTCAAAGATTTTAAGAAGTATTTCTTATTATTTTTTAACTCAATGTGTCACTTGTCAAAAAAAAAAATAAATAAAGATAGAGGAAATACATTTATAAGGACTTCGAAAATGCTAGAATATTTGTACTTTTATGATTTTTGTTAAAATATATATATAAAAGATACTTAACGATATTTGTAATTGTCCTAGTATTATACATACTTTTTAGGTTGTCCCAGTAACTCTATCGTGAAAAGTTTTAATTCCGGGTTCAAAATTCAGCTGTTTTTTTTTTGAAAATTTGTCTTTTGGGCTTGAAAATTCAAAGCTCTGTTTTTTTTCTTTCTTGGATGAAATATCTAGTACCATTTTTGTTGACAATTCATCCTTTTGGGTTTAAAATTAATCTATTTAGCTAAGAGTTAAACTGCTTGGTTGAAAATGAATTTTTATAGTTAAAAATTCATTATTTTAGTTAGAAATTTACATATTTGGTTTAAAATGTAACTATTTTGTTCAAAATTCATCTTTTCGTCTTAAAAATTTTACAATGTGGTTTAATTTTTTGTTGTTAATAATTAAAATCCTTTTTAGGTGACAATTCGTCTGTTTAGTTAGAAATTAGACATTTTCATGTAGAAAATTAATCTTTTTAGATAAAAATTCATCTTTTTGGTTAAAAATTAAAATTTTTTGGTAGAAAATTCAACTATTTGGCTGAAAATGATTTTTTTTGTGCAAATTTATATTTCTGGATTAGGGCTACACCTCTTTTACAGAAAGTTCATTTTTTTGTCTTAAAAATTTAAAACCTTCAAAAAAAAATTTTTCTTGACTAAAATTGCCTAATTTTTCTGGAAAATCACCTTGCTTTTTGCGTTTAAGAGCATGTTTTTTTGTGTAAAATGTTACCTCTGAAAAAATTTTTTCCTGATTCGCAACTACGGAACTGATTTATCTTTCGGCTTAAGTTTCTCTATTGAATCGTTGAAGATCTCTTTGTCCTTCTTTTTCTTTCTTCTCCTTGTGGGGAAAAGGGGAAAATTTGATCGAAATTTTTGATTTTATTTTTTTAAAAAGATTTTTCGAATTAACGAAAAAAAATGATTAGGTACAAAAAAGGACGGACCATCATCTCTACATTTTTCTACAAGCATATTTCTTCACTATTTTTACGTAATTCAGAAAATTTATTAAGTTATAATAATCTAACTCTGAAGAAATATATCGTCGAAGACTGCATCGTTTTTAGATGCTTACACCTTCACTCATTCATTACATCGTGGATTAATTTTCGTAGATTACAAAACTTTATTTTTCAATTAGTTGCTTCACTCAATAGTTTATTTTAACTTTTAAGAGTAAACCTTAAGGAGAATTAGAAAGGTTGAAATCTGTGTCATTTTTTGCGTTGCATCAGGGTCCACTGTCCACTGTCCCACGACAATCTTTCCCAGTATATTGCATTACTACACCTTCTACTGTCAAAGCTTAAAAAAACATTTTCTCATCTAACTCTGATGTTAAAAGTCTTATTTATGACTAGGAAAAACGGCTCAGTTGCAAGCGCGGATCTATATGTTAGCGAAACCAAGGATCGCCCCCCCTCCCAGGATTTTTTTGACTCTCTATCACTTTTTTTCTTTCTCATGGAGAAAAGGAGAAAAATTAATTAAAATATTATTATTTAAATTATTGCAAAAGATAATTCATTAAGCCTTCAAATTTATTCATTTAAATTGTCCAACTGTCAATTCGACAGTTTATTATATCATACGTCAGTTTTGACATCATTTTTGACTTCTAGTATGTGACATGAAGTTGCTCTACATGCATGAAAATGCTTCGCAACTGATTTTTAAGTTACAACTTTTTCACATTAGATTTTAAAAAGCGTGATGTATAATTTGAAAATAATTAATTTTTAACGATCTATGTCACGAATTTAATTTTAGGCTTACAGTTCACAATTAGAATACAATAAATTGAAATACCCCAGATAGCGTATTTGTTTGCACGACGTGCGGATGTGTTTGAACGACGTGCGCCTAAGCGAGCATATATGGGTGTCCACACATGTGTCATATGTGCCGCACGTCGTGCGAGGCTCACGCGTGATGATACAATGCGACCACGCATTGTGAGTATATTTTTTATAAACCTTTCGATTATTAATTGTTTACCAGATGCTCTCGTGCTTCGATGATTTCATGATCATCGTTATCGAGCTGTTTAAATTTTCTAACAGCGCTAAGTAAAAATCCTTACAGTGTTTTATACAAACTGTCCTCAATTCTGTCTCGACGCGCATTATTCTTCACTGATTTATCGATTTTTTTTCACAAGATCCAGCAGGACTGAGTTTTGTCTTTCTATGTTTCTGCACATGTATTAAAAAAAAGAAATGTTCAAGCTACTAAAAAAAATAAACCAAGAGACTTTATGACGGCATTTATAAAAACTAATGCCGGACAGTTACCTTTTAACGAATTGCAGTTATTAAGGAGAAATCTTTGTGTATTTTTAATACTTGACTTACTTTAGTCTTTCCTTAATTTCTTCTAGAGGCCCTTCATTCAAACGTACATCAGAACTGTATATGAATTCAGTTTATCAAAAAATCTAACGTTTTGGAAAAAAAAATCTTTAATTAAGAGTGCAGTAATTCAAGGAAAAAATTAACGTTACAAGTAACAGTATGATAATATTTACTTACGAAGCCGAGATGTTTAATGTAGAAGCGAATAATTTTTTTTATTGTTCCTGAACTTGGACTCCTTTTACGTTCGCCTGTGCTCTTACTTTTGCCAGAGTACATTTCAGATTTTCTATTCCATTCTGCACTGTTTCCTCAGCAGCTGTTTTTTTTCGTGCAGTGGCTTCATCCGAAGAGATTGTTTGAATTTTGTTCAATCGCATAGTAGGTCTACCACTGCTATAAAATTCTTGCGGTTATTTTTACTTCTTTTTTATCAATTTACGCATTCCAATATCTTCCATTTTGCTAAATGTAAAAAATCAAACTAAAATATAAATTTAATAAAACAAATATATTTTTTATTTATTAATTTTTCAATAGTTGTCATGGGTTTTTGCAGATTTCAAGCATTGACTGTATCTTTAATGAAAATAAACAATTCACTTTTATAATGTATATAAGGTTTGGTTAACTTTTGTCAATACTCAGAAATATTTAATATTCAATATTCAGAAAATTAATCAAATAGTTTTGAAGTGGAACATGTTTTGAGACGCAGTTGCTAACCTTCTCAGTTGGCTTTTCTTCGATACCCCCACTATGATACACTAAGCATGTATATGCTCTGTCTCCCTCAAAGTTTCTTTAGGAAATAAATCGTCTTAAGATGAGCAAATATTGTTAGAATTGTTTAAAACTTTTATGAACAGACTGAAAAAATGGGGATACCGATCTGTCTCAATTCGCAATTCCACTTTCTTTTGCCCTTTTTTCTTTTCCTTCTCTCTTCTCTTTTCCCTTTTCTTTTCCATTAAACAAATAGAAAAATAAATAAGGGAAAAAGGAAACCATGAAGGAAAAAGGAAAAGGGCAACCAGAAAGGGAAAAGGAAGAAAGGAAACCAGAAAGAGAATTGGAAAACCAAAAAAGGGAAAATAAAAGGAAACCCAAAAAAAAGGATAGGGGAAAGCAAAAAGGGGAAAGGAAAGGGTGAGACAAAAGGGAAAAAAGGAACCAGAAATGCAAAAGGGGAAATGAGAAAACAGAAACGAGAAAAGGAAACAAGAAAAGGAAAAGGGAAAAAGGGTAAGAAAAGAAGGAAAACAGAAAGTGAAAAGAAAAAGGAAAACCATAAAAGGGGAAATTAGAAAGGAAAACCGGAAAGGGTAAATAAAAAAGGAGACCAGAAAGGGGAAAGAGGTAATGAGAAATCAGACAGAAGAAAGGCAGAGGAGAAAGAGGAAAGAGAAACCAGAAAGGGAAAAAGAAAAGGGCAACCAGAAAGAGGTGAGTAGAAAATAAACAGTTAGGGCACAAGGGAAAGTGAAAAAAAACAGAAAGGGGAAAAGGGAAATGAGAAACCAGAAAGGAGAAAGGCAAAGGAGAATAGGGAAACCAGAAAAGGGAAAGAAAAAGGTCAATCAAAAAGAGGTTCAGGAGAAAGGGAAACCAGAAAGGGAAAAAAGAAGGAGAAAATAAAAAAGGGATAGGGAATAGGGAAACTAGGAAGGAAGAAGAAAAAGATCTACCAGAAAGAGGTCAAGAAAAAGGGAAATAAAAACGAGAAAGGAAAAAAGGAAACCAGGAAAAAGAAATGAGAAACTAGAAAAAAGAAAGGGAAAGAACAACCAAAAAGGGTAAAGTGGAAACCAGAAAGGGCAAAGGGAAAAGAAAAACCAGAAAGGGAAAAAGGATAAGGGGAATGGGTAAATGATAAACTAAAACGGAAAAAGGGAGAGAGAAACTAGAAAGGAAAAAAGAAAACCAGAAAGAAGGAAGGGTAAAGAGAAAAGGGGCAAAGGGGAAAAGGGAAAAATGTAACAGGGAAAGGATGAAGAGAAAAGTAAGAGTTAAACCATCAAAATTTCACTTCTGCCGTGCTGCCTCACTGCCACACACTTTTTTTTTTTGGTTGAAAATGGGAATCCAGGAACTTATAAAAATACTTTGGAGTTGGAAATAAGGATTCAGAAAATTGCTGAATACTTTGGAGTTGAAAACGGGAATCCAGAAAATTTCAATTTTTAATGCTTCAACGTATAATTTTTAATATTTTAATAATAATCAGACTTTAAAGGTTCACCATTCACAATTAAAATACAATCAAATTAAAATACTTCTGAGTTAAAGACGGGGATTAAGAAACTTACAAAAATACTTTGGAATTGGAGACAGGGATCTAAGAACGTACTAAAATACTTGAGAGTTAAAAATGCGTGTCAGAAACTTATTAAATCACTCTGAATTTGAAAAAGGGGATCCAGAAAATTATAATTTTAAATGCTTCAACGTATAATTTGTCACGTTTTATGACTTATTAGGCTTTAAAGGTTTACAATTTAAAATTAAATTACAATCAAGTTAAAATATTGTTTAGTTAGAAACGCGGATCCAAGTGCTTATCAAAATACTTTGGAGTTGGAAACGGGGATCCAGGAACTTATAAAAATACTTTGAAGTAGAAAACGTGGTACAGGAAATTATAATCTGTAATGCTTCAATGTATAATTTTTGATGTTTAACGACTTATTAAAATTTGAAGGTTAAAATTTTACAGTTAAAATTTTACAGTTAAAATACTTTTAAGATACAAGAGGGGATCGAGGTACTTATCAAGATACATTGGAGTTGGAAACGGGGATCAAGGAACATAACTAAATATTTTAGAGTTGAAAATGTGAATCCAGAAACTTCTTAAATTACTTAAAGCTGAAAACGGAGATTAAAGAAATTATTAAAATACTTCGGAGTTGGAAACCTTCGAGTTGAAAACAGGGATCGAGTTACATATTGAAATACTTTGGATTTGAAAAAGGGGATCCAGGTAATTTCAGTTTTGCATGCTGCTACGTATAATTTTTAACATTTTAGAAATAATTAAGATTTGACTGTTTACAACTTACAATTCAAACACAATCAAATTAAAATACTTCCGAGTCGAAAACGGTGATTAAGAAACTTATGAAAATACTTTGAAATTGAAAACGAGGATCAAGGAACTTATTAAAACACTTTGGAGTTGGAAACGGAGATCCAGAAAATAGTAATTTTTAATGCTTCAACGTATAATTTTCAACGCTTCATGACTAAGCAAACTTTAAAGGCTTATAATTTACAATTAAAATACAATCAAATTAAAATACCTTCAAGTTGAAAACGGGGATCTAGATACTCTTTGAAATACTTTAGATTTGAAAAGGGGGATTTAGTTACTTCTCAAAATACTTTGGATTTGAAAACGGGAATCCAGTAAGTTGATGAAATACTATAGATTTTAAAACGGGGATCCAGGTAATTTTAATTTTGAATGCTGCAACGTATAATTTTTAATCTTGAAGAAAGAATTAGGCTTTGAAGGTTCGCAACTTACAGTTTGAACACAATCAAATTAAAATACTTCTGAGTTAAAAACGGTGAACCAGGAACTTATGAAAATACTTTGAAATTGAAAACCGGATCAAGGATCATATTGAAATACTTTGGAGTTGAAAACGGTGATCCAGGAACTTATTGAAATACTTTGAAATTGGAGACTGGGATCTAGGAACTTAATAAATAATTTGGATTTGAAAACGGGGATCAAGGAACTTATTCAAATACTTTGAAATTGGGAACAGGGATCTAGGATCTTACAAAAATACTTTGGAGCTGAAAATGGGGTTCAGGAACTTCTTAAAATACTTTGGATTTGAAAACGGTGAACTAGGTACTTACTAAAATAATTTGAAATTGAAGATGGGTTTTAGGAACTCATTATAATACTTTGAATTAGTAAGCGGTGATCAAGGAACTTAATAAAATACTTTTAAATTGAAAATGGGTTTCAGGAACTCATTATAATACTTTGGGTTTGAAAGCCGTGATCTAGGAACTCACTAAAATACTTTGAAATTGAAGATGGGTTTCAGGAACTCCTTATAATACTTTGAATTAGTGAGCGGTGATCTAGGAACTTATTAAAATACTTTGAAATTGAAAATGGGTTTCAGGAACTTACTGAAATACTTTGAAATTGAAAAGGGGTTTCAGAAACTCATTAAAATATTTTGAATTAGAAAGCGGTGATCTAGGAACTTATTGAAATACTTTAAAATTGAAAACAGGGATCTAGAAACTTGCTAAATTACTTTGAAATTGAAAATAGGTTTCAGGAACTCATTAAAATACTTTGAATTTAAAAACGGTGTCTAGGAACTTACTAAAATACTTTGGAGGTGAAAATGGGGTTCAGGAACTTATTAAAATACTTTAGATTTTTAAACAGTGATCCAGAAACTTATTTAAATACTTTTAAATTGTAAACAGGGATCTAGGAAATTACTAAAATACTTTAAAATTGATAATGGGTTTCAGGAACTCATTAAAATACTTTGGATTTGAAAACGGTGATCTAGGAACTTACTAAAATACTTTGAAATTGAAAATGGGTTTTAGGAACTCATTATAAAACTTTGGATTTGAAAGCCGTGATCTAGGAACTTACTAAAATACCTTAAAATTGAAAATGGGTTTCAGGAACTTATTATAATACTTTGAATTAGAAAGCGGTGATCTAGGAACTTATTAAAATACTTTGAAATTGAAAACAGGGTTCTAGCAACTTACTAAATTACTTCGAAATTGAAAATGGGTTTCAGGAACTCATTATAATACTTTGGATTAGAAAGCGGTGATCTAGGAAATTGTTAAAATACTTTGGAATTAAAAACAGGGATATAGGAACTTACTGAAATACTTTGAAATTAAGAATGGGTTTCAGGAACTCATTAAAATACTTTGGATTTAAAACGGTGATCTATGAACTTATTTAAATACTTTGTAATTGAAAATGATTTTTAGGAACTTATTAAAATATTTTTTATTTAGAAACGGTGATCCAGGAACTTACTAGAAAAATTAAAAAAAATTGAGACAGGGATCTAGGAACTTAATATAATACTATGGAGTTGAAAATGGGTTTAAGGAACTTATTAAAATACTTTGGATTTAGAAACGGTGATCCAGGAACTTATTAAAATACTCTGAAGTTGGAGACTGGGATCTAGGAACTTAATAAATACTTTGGATATAAAAATGAATTTCAGGAACTTATTAAAATATTTTGGATTTAGAAAAGGTGATCCAGAAACTTATTTATATACTTTTAAATTGTACACAGGGATCTTGGAACTTATTAAAATACTTTAAAATTGAAAATGGGTTTCAGGAACTCATTAAAATACTTTGTATTTGAAAACGGTGATCTAGGTATTTATTAAAATACTTTAAAATTGAAAACAGGGACCTAGGGACTAACTAAAATACTGAATAATTGAAAATGGGGTTCAGGAACTTATTAAAATACTTTGGATTTGAAAGCGGTGATCTAGGAACTTATTAAAATACTTTGAAATTGAAAAGGGGTTTTAGGAACTTACTGAAATACTTTGAAATTGAAAACGGGTTTAAGGAACTTATGAAAATACTTTGGATTTAGAAACAGGGATCAAGCAACTTTTAAAATACTTTGAAATTTGAAACAGGGATCTAGGATCTTACTAAAATAGTTTAGAGGTGTTAAAGGGGTTTAGGAACTTATTAAAATACTTTAAATTTGAAAACGGTGATCCAGGAACTTATTTAAATACTTTCAAATTGTAAATAGGGATCTAGAATTTTACTAAAATACTTTGAAATTGAAAATGGGTTTCAGGAACTCATTTAAAAACTTTGGATTTGAAAACGGTGATCTAGGAACTTATTAAAATACTTTTAAATTGTAAACGGGGATCTAGGAACTTACTTAAATACTTTTAAATTGTAAGCAGGGATTTAGGAACTTACTAAAATACTTTGAAATTGAAAATGGGTTTCAGGAACTTATTAAAATACTTTGTATTGAAAAGGGTGATCTATGAACTTACTAAAATACTTTGCAATTGATAATGGGTTTCAGGAACTCATTAAAATACTTTGTATTTAAAAACGGTGATCCAGGAACTCATTTAAATACTTTAAAATTGAAAACAGGGATCTAGGAACTAACTAAAATACTGAATAATTGAAAATAGGTTTAGGAACTTATTAAAATACTTTGGATTTGAATACGGTGATCCAGGAACTTATTAAAATGCTCTGAAATTGAAGACTGAGATTTAGGAATTTATTAAATACTTCAGAATTAAAAATGGGTTTCAGGAACTTATCAAAATACTTTGGAATTGGAAACAGGGATTAAGGATCTTACTGAAATACTTTAGAGGTGAGAATAGGGTTCAGGCACTTCTTAAGATACTTTAAATTTGGAAACGGTGATCCAGGAACTCATTTAAATACTTTCAAATTGAAAACAGGGATCCAGAAACTTACTAGAATACTTTGAAATTGAAAATAAGTTTCAGAAACTCACTAAAATACTTTGGATTACGATACGGTGATCCAGGAACTTATTAAAATACATTAAAAATGGAGACAAGGATCTAGGAACTTACTAAAATACTTTGGAGTTGAAAATAGGTTAAGGAAACTTATTAAAATACTTTTGATTTGGAAACGGGGATCGAAAACTTATTTAAAACGGGGACCCAGGAAATTATAATTTTTAATGCTTTAACGTATAATTTTCAAAGTTTCATGACTTATTGCACTTTTGAGGTTCAGAATGCACTATTAGAATACAAATAAATTAAAATATTTTTAAATGGAAGCAGGGATCCAGGTACTTACTTAAATTTTTTTGAGTTGGAAACGGGGAAATAGGAAATTGATAAAATACTTTGGAGTTAGTAACAGGGGTCCAGGAAATCATAATTTTCAATTTTCTAACGTATAATTTTTAACGTTTTTTGACTTATTAAACTTTGAAGGTTTACAATTCGCAATTAAAAGACAATCAAATTAAAATACTTAAGAGTTGTAAACGCAAATCCAGGTACTTATTTAAATACTTTGGAGTTGAAAAAGGGGAAATAGAAAATTAATAAAATACTTTAGAGTTAGAAACAGGGGTCCAGGAAATCACAATTTTCAATTTTTCAACGTATAATTTTCAACGTTTTATGTCTTTTATATCTTCAAAGGTTTACAATTTACAATTAAAATACAATCAAATTAAAATAATTTTGAGTTGGAAACGGAGATCGAGTTACTTATAAAAATACTTTGGAATCAGAAACGCGGACACAGGAAATTACAATTTTTAATGCTTCAGCGTATAATTTTCAACGTTTTATGACTAATTAAACTTTGAAAGTTCACAATTTACAATTAAAAGACAATCAAATTAAAATACTTTTTAGTTGGAAACGAATATCTAGAAACTCATTGAAAGAGTTTTGAGTTAGGAACGGGGATCGAGGAACTTATTAAAATACTTTAGAGGTGAAAACGGAAATCCAGGCACTTATTTAAATACTTTGGAGTTGGAAACGGGGATATAAGAAATTAATAAAATACTTGGTAGTCACAAACGAATATCCAGGAAATCATAAGTTTCAGTTTTTCAACGTATAATTTTTAACGTTTTATGTTTTTTTGAACATTCAAAGCTTACAATTTACAATTAAAATACAATGAAATTAAAATACTTTTGAGTTGGAAACGGAGATCGAGGTACTCATTAAAAGACTTTGGAGTTGGAAACGGGGATTTAGGAAATTATTAAACTACTTTGGAGTTAGAAACAAGGGCCGAGAAACTTTAAAAAAGCTTTAGAGATGAAAACGGGGATCGAGGAAATTATAATTTTGACTTTGCATTTCTAAAAAAGTTTAATTTTTAGAAGTTTGAAACAAAAGTTGTTTAATGAATTACTCAAACAAAAAGAATTGAATTGTTATTGTGAATATCTTTAATTTGAAAGAGATCAAATGTTTTAAATGATTTATTTTGTAGTTGAGTACTTAATATCTAAATTAACCATTTTTTCAGGTATGAAAGTTTGAAATTTTAAATTTGCATGTCTTAGAAAAATGTTTGGTAAACAAGAAATAACCAGAAATTTTGTTTCATTTTTAGAGGCCACTAAAATATGTATATTTAAATATTTGACATCAAATAACAAACTTATCGCGCCCATAGCGCGCAAAACATGATTACTCTAATTTGAAATTTGATAAAAATTCGTCAATTTAATTAGTCATATCTCTCTATATGTATAAAATTTTCCAACTCTGGATCCGCGATGGCTCGACTAATGTTGGTCGATTTTTATAAGTCATAAGATATTTCTTCAGGTGGATCATTTGCACATCGCATTCGTCATTTCTGCCTCGTGAGCGAAATAAGAATATAAGGGATGCTGAAAGATTAAGTGACTCTAGTGTTCGCTCAATAAGGCTATTCGTTATACTTTCTCATACCTAGCTCGTTATTCATCGCTTTTTTTACAAGAGTTGTAATCCATTTCTATGGACTTTACAGCTTAACAAGCGTGGAGACTCGGATGCGCGCGATAGTAAACGTCGTCTATTAGGCACGCGCTGTTGAAAGACTTTAGATTTCCTCGAGATATCATTTACTCATTCGATCGGTCGGAACTGATTTGATCACGCGATATCGTTGAGTTGATCATTTCGATATTTTTATTCAATATCTACAAGAAGCGTCCACATATCTGGTCTGTCCGGAAAGTATCCGGCCTTGTTCTTTCAACATGAGTCAGTGAACTCTCACTGGTTTCCAGTGAAATCTCACTGGGTAAAACAGCTAGAAGTGCGTCACTGAAAATGAGAAGGATTTCACTAGTCTATCCAGTGGAATTCCGTCACTAGCTCATCCAGTGGAATTCCGTCACTGGTTCATCCAGTGAAATTACGTCACTGGTTCATCCAGTGAAATTCTGTTACTGGTTCATCCAGTAAAATTCCTTCACTGGCTCATCTAGTGGAATTCCGTCTAGTGTTGCATAATGATGCGAGATGCTCAGTTGGTTGCGCATTTCGGTCGTTCGAGAAGTATTCTCAAAAACCGAGAATGTTATTCTCTCTTATGTTTTTATCGTCTCATCTCATTTTGTTACATCTCATTCCTCGAATGAGCTACTGATATAAACGTTATTAACGTAAATGCATTCAAGTTTGTCAAATAAAACAACAGTGAAAAAAAATTCTGATACTGTGAATCTGAAGGAAAATTTGAAGGATTCCAATTGCAAGAGATCATCGTCAAATGCAGATTCAGTTGACAATGTTCAGGAAGTACAAATCAATTCAAGGTATTATTTTAGATAAAAATGAAATTTTAAATATTGACAATCTATACAATGATACAAATAACCTAACTTATATACGCATACAATTCAATATCCTAATATAGTAATCAATCAACTTATCAAAAAAAATCACTACGCCATATAAGTAAACGGAGAAAGAAAAAAGGAAAATCTTTGGACGAATATTATATATTATTCTACGTCGAAAATTTATAAATAGCACGGTGTAAAATATGTCGTTAGGCAGAACAGGAAGAAGTTTTAATTAAAATTACTGCAGGGAATACAACAGGAGTGAAGCGTCATTTAGAGAAACTGCATTTTTAAGAATATGAAGAAGTGTATCTATTATTTCTACCACAAACTGTAGTTATTTAAAAAAAAATAAAAAAAACCTTACTTAATTTTAAAATGATCACTAAAATCTTCCGTTACTTAGAAAAAAACTTTTTTTTTATCTTAAATTTTAAAACAATAATATTGCTCAAATCTTTAAAACACAATCTTTTTAACGCAGTTTTCTGTTATGTTCTGTTTTATTAAATTGTTATTGCAAAGTATTTTAATGTTATGATTCAGCAATAAATGCTTAGAAATCAATTTTCCGAATAAATAATAGAATATTCTTTCAGAGCTACAAATTTGTCTTTAATTTCAAGGCTAAATGCGAGTTTTTAGATTGAATGTGGGTGAACGGTTTGATTGTAAGTTTTCAGATCAAGCTGCGGACTCAACAGTCTGACCAGACTTGCGGTGGTCAGATTTTTCTGGTTTTTGAACACCTCTGAAGAATTGAACAAATTAAAAAATTATTGTTTTGATTGAGAAATAATACCAACAGATAAAAACTCAAATTGTAAATCTTTGACTAGAATAGTTAAATTTCAAATCGACAAGAAGAATTTTTAGACAGAAACATTAACAGTTCACATTTTTACAACAAAACATCCTATCATAAAATCAAAGTGTTTAAAATCTTTAAGAAACGTTTTAAAATGTTTTTAAAATTAGAAGTGAAACTTCTTTGGCGAAATAATACTAGAAA
>JAUELO010000364.1:1150166-1164828 GCA_032357855.1 Amphibolips quercusostensackenii
AACGGCAATGCTTTAAAGAAAATAAGATTTACCCTGCAAAATTTGCTTTTATATATGCTTTAATAATTCTTGTATGACACGGGTCATGCAGTGTCACTACTAGTTTATATATTCGAAGAAAGCGATGATACAATCAAAATCGAACTTCACTCACATATAATTTTGTTTATCTTAAATAGGCAGTATCAGGGCTTTTTTTGCCTTTGAAGCAGCAGTAAAATGGCGCTTTATTGAACCGTGACAAGCGTTACGTGAAATGAGAGAAAGGAGGAGAAAGTCAGTATGTAAAAAAAAGTGAGCGTTACTGGAATAGAAGCAATGCCCGTTTAATAACTTAAAACTTCGCTTCACGCACGCGCGTACGTGGCAAAAACAAGCGCCATTTCACTTGCACTGCTTGAGCAGATGGATTCGCTTTCATTCTGCCTACTCTAAGTCTCGCAAAAACAAGTCAAGTCTCGAAAAAAAGCCACAAAAAAAATTAATGAATCAATTGCTAGATTGTTAAAGTTAATAAGAAATTACATGTAAAATTTTGATTCAAGTCAGGATCACAAACACTATTGTATTTTAGTTTTACATTTTGTTTAAATCCAAATTATTCATGTGGAGGCACGTGGTCAACAAGCACTATCTCAAATCTCTTTGAAATTGGGTTATGGCCACCAATAGGAGAATCCACCATTTCCTCTGGAGTCATACCTACAATTGCGTTGCTGTACATATTTATTTTCACCCGGGTTTGAATTTCATACTTAGAGTCATATGTTGTTGCAAATATTCCACGAAGACGTGTATTATTTCTCTCTAATAAAGCAAAAACATCACCACTGGACGTTGATAACACTACTTGTTCTCCAGTTGGCAAGGGCAAAGGGTTAGAATGGCTTCCTATCAAGTAAATTGGTGCATCGCGAGAAAATGTATATTTTCTGATTTCGAATGAGCGGTTTGGATTAACGTTGGAAAAAAGTCGAATAACTCTAGGATATACAGCTTCATATCCAAGTATGCGTATAGAAGAAGGTCTAGCAGGAGGAGACCTAGAACTTACACGAAGAGGAGGCTCCGCAAGAGAAGAAGACGTAACCAGAGAACCAGGAGAATGATGTCTGGTAGGAGGAGGAGACCTTACAGCAGAACGATGTCTGTCAGGAGAATGAGAATTTCTGCGTCGAGGAACACCAGGAATAGGCTCGCCATTAGGTAAAAACTCAAAATTGGAAATCCATTCTGTAACAAGAAACAGAGGACCTAACTTTTCTCTTATATTTTCTTGTAGAATATTTTGCTAGATTTTTATTCTCTCTCCCAGCATATTGTTCTTTCCGGAAGAGAGAAGTACGTAACCTCATTTTATCAGCTGAAATTGCAGGATAATATACAGGACAAAGAATCTTTTAGAAGTGAATGTACCGAATGATTATTGTAACTCAAGTGAAATATGGTTGAGTACTCAAGAAGCCTGAATCATACTTGTCTATTCTGTCCTCTTTGCTGAAGACGAATTTTTAAACCTGTTCGACTGAACCGCAAAATGTTTGGACCTGCAAAGAACTCAAGCGCAAGTTCGATCTCACTCCGACGGGTGCAAATAAGACTATGCAATCATTTGGTTCGGAGATCAAAAAAAGAAGTGAGAGTTGATTTTTTATATTGTCTAGACAATAGATAAAATAGATTTATTTGAAGCTATGTACTTGTCGCCCCTTCTAGGCTGCCAGCCAGGGAATAATACAGATATAGAGATAAAATAATTATATTTCAAATCTATATCTATATTATTTTTTCGCTGGCAGCCTAGAAGAGGCGATAAGTACATGGGTTCAAAAATCAAACTTTTATTTTCTATTCTGACATATCATGAAATTCATTATGAATTCATTGGGTTTCTTTAAAATCCCAGCAAAAAAATTGTGTTAACAATGCAATTTGCCGAAAGAAAAGATTTCTATTCGACATATTTAGTCGGAACGTAAAACTTGACCTTACATTTTTTTGAAAGTAGTTAGTAGATCATCGTATGATAGTATACCAAAAGAATCTTGTGCTAAGCCTGAAATGTTACGTAGACCGACACACTTTGTGCAGTCTGGATATAAAAGTGTTTAGTTCAAAATCAAAAAGTAAGCAGTGAAAAATTACTTTTATTTTTAGAAGAAAATTTACAGTTTCCTATTCTGATATTTTAACAGTATCAAATTATACATTGTATAAATGATGAAAGTTCCTAATTATTAAGCGCAAGCTCAAGTATCTTTCTAATATTTTTCTCGTTTTCCCTTTTCCTCTTCCTTTACTCAAATTCAAAGTGAATAAATAAATAGAATTTAATTTGTTTACTTTTAAATTTGAAAATATAGCTTTGATAAATAAACTTTGAAATTTTGTGTGTGAGATCATCAGGAGTTTAAAAAAAATCGCTTAGTCAGAGAATAGAGAGAGGTAAGAAAGCATATACATACTTAGCGTGGCGTTGTGGGGATATCAGAGAGAGATCTTTAAAGCAACTAAATAGCGAAGCGCAAGAGGCAGGCTTAAATAAAAATAGAAGGTAAAGACTACGTTAGAGAGAAAGAGACAGAATGAGAGAGGAAGAGAGATTTCTCGATCCAGGCCCTGCCGGTCGTACGGCCGATCGTTTTTTAAAAATTTACTTTCGTCCAAAAACAAGTTTTACTTTAGAAATTAATTTAAGACTGAACAGTTGCAGCTCGCTCTTCTTGTCGTGTGGATCTTGCTTTGATTTCGTTAGTTTTACGCTTATATCCATAGAAGTACTGGAAGCTTTTAAATAGCTGTTCTAAGTAATTCTAATGCAACTCTAAAGCATCTTTGGTAGTGCATTTTGATGTTGTTTCCATCTTGTTTAACATCCATTCAAAGACAGTATTCCGCCTCGCCAAAATCCTTGATCTGAATTTTTTGCAAGAGTAATTCTTTAAATTCAGTTATCTTACCCGAATTCTTCAAGATTTCCAAGATATCGTCTACAATTGAGAGCGTACGTCCCCTTGGATTATTCAGTTCAACCAAGGATCAACAGAAGGATTTTTAATGAGCATACCTTCTTTTCGGTTTCCAATTTATGGAACATCTTTTCTGCTTTGATTTTTATATCACTGCAACGCCTTTCCATGTTGATTATAGAATTTAAGGCTTCCGCTAGATATTTTAAGGTTTTCGTAAATATTTTCAGATGGTTTCTGTTATAGGGACACCAAGGCCGGCAAACTTAAAGCTTGCGACCTGGCGAAAGGAGTGATTGTTGTCTCGCTGCTAGAATTATGTTCGTGATAGCTATAGATCCTAGAAGAATTACGAAGCGAGTGGACCTATATCATCTTACATGAGGCAAGTCTCTTTGCAGCAAGTCACACCTGCAGCATGTCACAACTGCGGCATCTCTTTCTATCGGCTTCTCCCGTGGTCAAACTCTCTACTTTTTTCTAACGATCGTGGAGGGCGGGAAGGCATTCCTATGACTAGCTACAGAAATATTACTGGTCGAATTCCTTTTCACTGGCGAGAGATGCAGCAGGTAAGAGATGCCGCAGGTGTGAAATGCTACAGGTGTGACTTGCCGCAGAGAGACTTGCCGCATGTAACATGATTGGGACTAAAAGCAAGTCATAATATCGGGTTACTGTGCATATGACAGCGATGCTAACCCACCATAGGAGGCACGTACGCTGGTAAAATACAACAAAGTAAAAGGTCTTTCTCTTCTTTTGGGGTTTGCTGCTAACTTCTACCATATTTTGTGGATTAGCATGGTCACTAACATAACAGGTGATGATCTATTGGAATACCTAATCACTACTAATTTAAATATTTAAATACTAATATTTTTAGATATTTAGATACTAATTTTAGATATTAATAACTTGGTCAGGAAATAAGTCATTCACATCACTCTAAGATCACATTTATAGACAGAGTTTAAGTTAGAATCCAATGTATCCGCGGGCCCTTAGCCGGCCAAATATACAAAGATGAACTGGGACCAGTATTCCATGGAACTAAGGAGTGCACACTTGGAGGTACCCAGATAAAATAGAGAAGTGAACAGCGTGGAGATGTCAGATACAATTTTTAAGTTCGCTATCAATACAACTTATGAAAGTAAATGTCGGCCTACAAGATTCCGAAAAGCTGGAGAACTGGTGAAACGGAAAACCAGGGAGAGGCTCAGTCATACCAGTATTGGAAAAACGGATGTACTATGGAACTTATTTATGATGATAAGGAAGTAATGCAAGGGTGCAATGTGTGAAGCGAAGCAAGAAAGCTTAAAGAACTTTTTTACAGATTTCAAGAAAGGAGCATATGCAACTAGACTAGACAAGCTGCTTTTTCAAAACCCGAATGCTATTCTTGGCACTTTAAAATTGCCTGACGGAGAATACTCAGTGTCGGATAAGGAGACCTTTGCTCACCTGATGAAAGCAGATTTTCCGGGCTTCATAACGTCTGGAGAAAAGGCAGCTACATCTTTAAGACAATTAAAGTTGGTTTTAGCTTAATTAGGCCTAAAACGTCGGCTAGCCTAGGAGATTGTTATCCTCTCTAGCGCCAGGTAGGTTCCAAAGATTTTAATACTGAAAAGTCTCCTGGTCCATATAGAATGTACCTGGCCTTTTTACATAAGGCCGGTTATACTTCACCCAAAGATTTTCATCCTATCAGCCTTACATCTTTTGTACTGAAAAGACTGAAAAGATTTGTGGATAGATATACTTGTGATACGGTTTTATCAAATAGATCACTTCACAAGAAGCAGCAAACCTATAGGGCTGGCAACTCGAGCGTGAAGCAGAAAGGCTTCGTTATTGGAACGTTCATGGATATCGTGAGCGCATTCAACTATACCTCTAGAGATTTGATCAAAGCGGCCATAATCCCACATAGTCTGCAAACTGCAGTCTTTGAATCAACTTGCGACATCTCAGCCTACACGAACCTAACAACCACAAAGGAATTTTATCGTGCATCTTTCTTGGATGCATATATACAAATAAAAAAGTTGTGCGAGGAAGTTTCGAGTTTGTTAAGGGATCAACAAAGTTTACTCAAAAAAGTTTTAGACGTTTACTCATTTGGGGAAAAAAGTGAGCGCGATGTAAAAATTATCTGCGCCGTGTTGTTGTTTGTCAACAAACGAAATTTTTATTACAAAATTTTATAATTTTTTGCGTTAAACTCGCCAGATTTTTCTCGGAAATTACTTTTTCTTGAAAATTTTATGTAACATTTTTTAACATTCCTATAACTTTTTAAAAGTCAGTATTCTGAAATTATTTTTGATTTTCCTAAAACATCAGTGCTAAAATATGTCAACTGCTTAATCGACATGGGAGCGGGAAAAGTAAAAAAATCAGAAAACCTAAAAGTGATATTTTGAAAAGCTTTTAAAAATAAAGTAAGTTTATGGTTTAATAGAGACTGTCAATAAACATACCCAATTTTTTGTGTTTTGCATCAAACTAAATCTTACAACCGCTACGGTGAATAAATTATAATTATAAATACTAGCATTCATCGCTTGCACTCACATCATTAACATTTATGAATATTGTGATACAAATCTTCTTTAATTAATATTTTTAAGGCATTCATTGGGGAAGTTAAAAATTGTCATAACTGAAAAAATGCATTTTGTTTCAATTTTTTGAAATTAAATAACGTACTGCGATTTTATGTTATTTCTTGTCAAAAAACCGCCTGATGACACTAGTGCTTTTTTAGTTCAGTAATAACAAACTAAAATATTATATTTTAATACCATTTTGCTAAAAATGCATAAATTTATATTAAGTATTGTACAAAGTTAAAAAAATTAAGTTATATCAGTAATTAGACAATAAAAAATTTAATTTATTAGGCTGGAAAATATTAATACGTATAAACCTCCAGGCACCATGTTTTTTGGTTTTCAGAAAATTGTTTGTAGCAATTTAATTAAGATTCAGTTTATGAGCAGTGAATATCAACATACCTAAGATGAATTTTTTGCCGCGCTGCCGCTCTATGTTTTCGCGATCCGAGTCGAGCGTAGCACGCCGTACATAATTTTTAAATCGCCCTCACTTTTTTTCTTTAATGACTAAAGGTCTATAACTTTTGAAAAAACATTTTTTTTGATCCATATGAAACATTTTCCTTATTAGGAATTGTCAAAATTTGAAACTTTCTTATACAACTTTTCCGTTTACATATATGCATCTAAGATTTCAAAGAAAATATTTTTTTAAATTTACTACACGGCCCTGAAATGTTTTCTAATCTTTGTAAACACTGTAACAGTCATAGAATATGCTAAAGAATGTTACGTTGAATTTACAAGAAAATGAGTCAATTTCTAGCGAAGATCTGGCGAGCTGAACGAAAAAAGGTATTGAATTTTTTTTCGGCGAAATATTTCGTCGTCCTTAAAAAAATAAGAAAATAAACAACCTTCGAATTTGATTTTCACACAAAAAATATGCTTAAAAAAATTATTTACAAGTATGGGCTGTCAAATCTTAAATTTGAACACTTTTCGAAATTTGTTCCGCGGACACTACTTCTTCCCGCGGTCGAGCGCTAAGGCGGTTATTGCATTCGGCCCTTTAATTTTATGTGGAACTGTTGACCCAAGAGGTGCAAGGGGCATTTCATCGCCCCCGCTGTGATGCTTGGTAGTGGAATAAGTGCTTTATCTACTCAAGAGTCAGTGCTAACCCGTTATGGGCTACGCGCACGATATACTGGTCATCGTGCTCGTCTGGCATCTGGTTGTCCTCTTCTAGTAAATGCAACAAACACTAGGGATAGTTGATTCTTGGTGCAAGAAGACTGGATCATCGGTCAATCCAAGTAAAAAGTAAGCGATTGCATTCACCGGGCGGTATAAGCGGGAAACCGCAAGTACACTGGGACTAGGTGGACAACTGGTTAATAAAGAATGACCCCAATATCTAGGAATCATCCTAGATAAGAAACTGTTATGGGACGAGCTTCTAGAAAACAGGCCAACCTATGCGGCGGTTGTCTGGTTAAGCAAGGTCGAACTTTTCACTGTAAAGTCTCGACTGGAAAGTATCAGAAAACATTTTCAAGGATACGTCACTGATGCCTTAAGGTCGTCAACTATGGTAACATTGTAAGCACTAACAAGTAAGAGACCCTTTATTTCACCATGAAAGCCATGGATGAGAAGGTATCATTAAGATTAAATATGGTAAATGTCAGGAAAATCTCGACGGCAGTGCGGATTCAAACCGACAGCGCAAATAGACCCTGAGCATGCTCAGAGGCAAAACGCCTACGGGCTATCTCTCTGACAAGAAATATCGTGTTAGCTTATCCACGAAGGAGAAACGGGTTCAGGGCGAGGTACAACTGCCTACTGATGGTTACAACTGGTTTACAGATGGCTCTAGAAACAAGGACAAAGCAGAAGCTGGAGTGTATTTCAGAAGAAGTAGAGTAAGCTTCACAACCCTGACGGGGTTCCACGCCACAGTCCTACAATCTGAGATTATTGCGTGCTCCAGTGCGCCTAAAAGTACACGAGTGTAGCAACGAAAGAATCATCTGTATTTTATAAGACGGCAGGGCAGCTTTAATGGCCCTGAATGAAACAGCGACTACGCCGCTAGTAGTGTAAGAGTGCTTTGAAACACTGAAAATCTAGCGACGGAAAAGCGAGTGACTTTTCCTTTAATCATTGAACACAGTATCGCCAATTGGAATACGATCTCCGAAAGGCTAGCAAAACTAGCAGCAAGAAAAAATTTCATTGGTATCAAACAAGATGTAGGCATCTCCAGTAAGTCAGTTACTGAAAAAATCAGCATTTCCTGACCAAGCAACATCAGAAGGAGTGGAGAATTGCGGAACAAAGTCAAAGTCTTAACAGAAATGTTTATTTCACATAGAAACCTCAGCTCAAAAATGAGATAAGGCCCGCACATAGCCCCCTCTTTCGTATGTGCGGAAAGGGTGATGAGGCAGGTATTCATATTTTTTTCACTGCGCTGCGGTTGCAAGAAAACGTTCAACACTCACGGGCAGTATGGACAGGGCTTTGGGGTCACGCTTAGGCTTACAAGGAGATACAATGGGATTACTTAAGCGTCACGGGCTTTTGTGACATCAACGCAGGAAATAATAACTTTTAAAATATTAATTTTAGTGAAAATTTCACTACTTTGCAGCCTTTATCTGTCGTCTTTGCAATGGATAACAAGTCAAAATTATTCCCTTAGAATGGATTAATACTGTAGTATTATTCAGTATACAGTATATAATACTGTAGTATTATAATACTATAGTGCTAGATAGCACTACAAAGTCCGTTGCAGTACCGGCCGGTCTCGAGATTTCGATGCTCATGTAGACCCACGCGTCGTTCTTAATTAGTTATACCTTTTAAACTTTGCCACAAACGGTTACATTTTTAAACAAAAAATTTCATCTATAAGAGAAAAAGAGGATTTTTTCATCTAAAAAGACGAATTTCCAATTAAACAATTAAATTTTCCAGAAAAGAGGTGACCTTTTAACAGAATTTCAGAATTTTCCACCTAAAAAGATGAATTTTCTTTACACTCATTAAATTTGTGACTAACTAGATAAATTTTTAACATAGAATGATGGGTTCTCAACCAACTGCCGTCCGAAAGGACAAATTTTCTATCGAAAAAGACGAAGTTTTAAGTGAAAAATTAAACTCGGTACCAGAAAAGATGACTACTATACCCAATAGTTTTATTTTAAACAAAATAGTTAAATGTTTAACTAAATAGTTAAATTCTCAAATAACCTGATAAGGTAAAAAAATCATTTTTATCAAAATAGATCAACTTCCATCTAAATGGTTGAATTGCTGATCAAAAAAAATAATTCCTAAAGAAAAGTATAACAATTAATATTGCAACCAAAATTTTTAAAATTTTGAAAAAATTAAAGTTAAATTTAACAAATAAAGACGAATATGCTGCAAAATAAAACAATCTTAAGCTGGTTAAATGAATTTTTATCAAAGAAGTTCAACTTTTATCCATATTCTGATTTACGAAACCAAAAATTCTGTTAAGCAAATGTTATATAATACTAGAATTGTCAATTAGGAAGAATATACTCCCAACAAAAAATATCGTAGCAAGATAAAAAAATAGCGAAAGTGTGTGAACTCTGTATTCAGATGCTCTACATGTAAAATAAAATGACTAATTTTTTTTGCAAGCATTTAAAAAAATGTTATGCACATCAATATTTTTTATATGTAATGTCACATTTTGCGATAAAGTGCGCATTATATGTGGACGTGGACATATGGTATGAATAGCGACACATTTTTAACTGCATTTTTTCACGCACATAGTCTGAATTCCCCCGGAATAAATTAAACTTTAATTTATTTTCATTTCAAACGAATTCAAAACAAGTTTAGAAAAAAAAAGTCGGGACGGAATGCGAATTACGTTGGACATATTGTAATTTCTGGAAATTTTAAAAATGTATTTAAAGTTATAGATGTATTATTATATTTACCAATAGAATTGAGGATAACCGCCAAGGGCAAGACGATAGTAGAAACAATCCTCATCTTTTCTAATTAATGAAAACTTATTAATAAAAAAATAAAAATATTATTAACAATCTATGTGATGAATATTCTGGTTTTTCCTCAGCTTATATAGTAAATCCTACACTCTGTATCTTGGAGATTAAAGGCGTCAATGTTATCTTTATCAGATGTTTACTTTTCATTAGTCACTTTCCAGAAATAAAATGTATTCATTATATTCGTAAAGACTGATGTCACAATTCATGTAATCTTTCATGTTTTAAATTAATACATATACAGCATGGAAAATGTAAACAATATCTATTGAAACAAAATTAAAAAAAAAGCTAACATAAATTCTACAATATTCAGGGTACTACCCAAAGGATAATTTTAAAATGTTGGTTGTTTCAGGTCAATTGTTGATTGTTACCCCATGTGGGTAAACTTTACCCAAACATTTCGGGGACTCGACTGCATTTACTCAGGTTCAGGTGTTATTATTAATATTCACCTCTGAGTTCTGGTATTATTGATATATTGTCTGCTTAAAACCAGCAACATGTCGCATCTCTACATCCAAACTGCGTCACTCAACAAAAAATTACTGAGTCATTTATTGTGTTATTCGGTTATAAACGTATAATAGTTTGCTCTGAAGAGAAGTTTTACTAACAATTTTGCAAATACATCTGTTTTGACAAACAAACTTGACAACTCCTGAAAATTGTCAAGGTCTTTAGATATAAATGGGAGTCCGTCGAATATGACAATGCAATGTTTCTGACGGAAAATTCCCATCAGAAAATTCTAGTCAGGGATGGAAAAGTATAATACCTGATGTAATTTACATAACTGCTTGTAAGGGCCCTTTCACACGATTGCAGATTCGCAAGTTGCGGACTTGCGCAAGTCATGAGTTGTGAAAATAAAGATTTCACCGTCAGCGGAAAAATCTCTGAATAGCGGTAATTTAAATGCTTGATTTTTTAAAAACAGAAAACTTAGTGCTTTTTAAAATTGAGAGCAAGTGTATTGAGCTGAAGATAATGATGGAAGAATGGCGGCAAAGAATTAAAAACATTTTTTAATTTTTTGATGGAAAAAATCAGGCTTATGCCAAATCATATGTTTTTTTTTAAGTTCTGTGTGCATAAGTTTTGAGTGTTTCCTGTTTTGTATCCCTTTTTAAAAAAAATGTTTTTTTTTTACAGGAGGTAAATGTTTTTGATATTTATGAACAGAACAATATTATTATGCCTTCACAAACAGCTGCCTGTATTAGTCTTGCGGCAAACATTACGAAAGCTTAGCCGGCATAACCCCAAACATAACCTCTATAGTTGCATATAAAAAATGATAATCAACTTGCTTGTTCATAATAATTTATGATGTTAGAAAGGGTCAAAAACACTCACCTCATGTGTACAAAAATATTAGTTTGTGTAAAAAGCGAGACCTATCAGGAAACACATGAAATCTATGCATACATAACTTGCAGGTAAATAAGCTGATTTGGAATGTGCTTGTTTCTTTTCATGAAACACTGACAAATTTATTTTATTCATGATCGCTATTTTTTGACAATTATTTTTAGCCAAATACACTTGCCTGTAACTTGAAAAAACATTAAGTTTTCTATTAAAAAATTCGAGCTTTTGAATTCCCGCTACTAGGAGATTTTTCCGCTGACGAAAAATCTCTAGTTATACAACTTATTATTTGCACAAGTCCGCAACTTGCGGATCTGAAATCGTGCGAAAAGGCTCTGAGGTGGGATTCCGATTCCCTTTCATTTAGTTGATCGAATCTCTTTTTCTGTTGTACAAAATCAGACGGAGATGTTTGATCTTCCTAAAACGATCAACTGTAACTATTCATTTTCATCTTAAGTGTGAGAAAGAGAGGGGTGATTGGCGAAAACTGAGAAGTCGAGAGTTCTTAATTACCGAGTATTGCCACTCTCGTTCTGACACATAAGATAGAAAGAAATAGTTGCAGTTATTCGATAAACTCATCGACGTATAGTACTGCAGTGGGACAGTAGAGCATCGGAGTCCCACTGCTGGACTGCTAGCCATGAAAGCCAGAAGAGAAATAGGGAGAAAAAAGAGAGGACCAAATGAGAAAGTTGATATGTCCTTTTCTAGGGATTTGATTAACTCTACTCATCTTTATCTGCTTTTATTAAAAAAGGACCAATTTACCAATCGCTAATCGTATCCCTGGAAAAGGACAGGTCAAATTTCTCGTTCGTTTTTTTTTCTATTTCCTATTTCACTTCTGACGACTGTAGCCAGCGGTCCAGCAGTGGGACTTTGATGCCTCAAGTCAAACGAACCTCTCTTGCCACCATGTGAAATAGACAACGAGGTGCGAACGAAAATCAACCGATGGTTTCAAAAGCTTTCTTTCTATCGTATATGGAAGACAGAGAGGGTCCTATCGTTTTGAAGCGATAAGTACGACTTATCGTTGAAACATCATTGGACCCTGTCTCTCTGCCATATACGATAAAAAGAGAGCTTTCGAAACCATCGTTTCGTTTTCGATTGTATTTCGTTTTTGATCGTGCCTTGTTCTCTATCTCACATGCTAGAAAGAAAGGTCCCTTCGACTTAAGGTATCGGATTCTCACTGCTAATGGCCGTAGCTAGAGGTCCATTACTACATGTCGATGTTCGCAATTAATCAGATTTGCCATAAACCAACAAAGTTAACTTGAAATGAATTTCGTGTTGAATATTTATTCCACAATCAATTCAAAATCCAGGAACGGATAAAAATTCCTTTAGTACTCATTCGTACGATCATTAGTCAGCAGTCGTAGAAACATTCTTTCGCTCACTCAATCATGTAAAGGTGTTATACTTTTATCTCGCCTATTTTTTTTATAATAAGAAATATCTCTGCAGACCTATAAAATACTAGAATAAGATAAAAGTATGACGGCAAATGGTGAAGTAAGAGGAAGAGCCGGCTGCTGACTGGCGATATAAGGATAGCAGCGGTAAAACACGATCTACTAACTGAGTCTTGCTCCCAATTTTGTACTCACAACATCATCGCAAGAGATTTTAAAAATCGTGATAAATTAATTCATAATATTATACAGGACACTTGAAGGGCCAAAGTACCGATAAGAGCTGCTTTGCGACCTAACCCTTTCTGACAGACGAATTTTTTTAGCTATATCCCAAGACTCTGCAAATTCTGAGTTTTTCTATTTCAGCAAGCTACTTTTAAAATCAGAAAAAAATGTTTTTAGGTTTCAGTTGATTATCTGCTGATAACTTTATATCGCAGCTGCTCAAAGGATACATCAAGATAAGAAGCACCGAGATATTTTTTAATTAGACTATCCGGATCAGCAATCAATTTGCAACGAAAGCTAGAAACATTGCCTGGCAGGAAAAGGGTTTGAATTTATCTAAAGTGTTGTTTTATTATCCTCTAAGTATTCTTCTGTATAGTATCCTCCTGTTCTATCAAGTGATAGTAAAGTGATCCCTACCTTACTGACCGATAATAAAATGATAAGAAAAGAAATTACCGATCTATCTCTTTTACCGACTGATGGTGAATACCGATCAATAGTGAATGCCGACTGACATACAGATGACACTGTGAAACTGGTTTTTCTGGATAGTTTATAAACTTTTTTATTGCCTAAAGCAAAAAGTATCAAGCCTTTGTTGAAACAATTGAAATTCAATTTTTAATTCTTCTCCAATAAAAATTTTTCTATAAATGCCTCTCGGGAATTTTAAATTTGCCTTAGAACTTATTTGAACTTATTTATCATCAGAAAAATGTTTGGTTTTAGCTTTAATTTTTTAATTTTAATGCTTCAAAATACATAATCAAGATTTCGTAACCAAGATCAAAGTGCTTAGATAGCAATGTTGGCTAGAGCGTGCTGTAGAATACAAGTGTTTATGAAGTTTAGGTAGGGTTCGGATTCTCAGCGAGGGCGATTTTTTAAAGCGTTTAAGCGCGCGATTATAAGTATAGTTGACCATGTAGGCGGGTTGTGTATTAATAATAACAAAGAATGGAGATTGTATAATAATAATTTCAAAAATAACTATTTTTTTGTTAAGAAATTGTGATTTAAATTATTTTCAACTGTCGCTAAGAATTTAGATTTTTTGTCAAAGAGAATATAAAGCCCTTGCGTACTAAAATTTTCATCGTCTGTCGCTTCGTATTGCGACTTCTCTTCTTGAGATTCTATTCAAATGTTACCTGCTATTTTGAAAATTGTTCATCACTTTTTTTTAAACGGAAGCTCGTGAATTTTAATTGACTTTCTATCATATTTGAGACTATAATACAAAGTCATTGGATTCTAAATAAAATATTTTTTTGTAAATGAGTCATCACATTTTCATTAGATTTACGCGAGTGTACTCGCACAATATCTAGAAGCATATCAAGCAAGAAAACTTAAAATCAGGGGTGATATTTGCAGAAAATGTCACATTTTATTTTTTTGATAATTGTTTATAATAACAATTTTATACATTTTTAAAATTTAACGTTGCACTATAGATAAACCACAGCAATTTAAATATGAGTTTTTTTTTGCTCATTAAGCGACTTTGTTTTCAATTTGTGCACCTCATTTCTTATAACAATTAGGTTGGTTATTAAACATTTAATTTGAGCATTTGATTTGAACCCTAAAATTACCTAGCACCCTTTCTGCATCTTGACGCTAAACGCCAACCCATCTATTTATATCGCCTAGTATAATGATTTTTTCACCCTGATCGCAAGTACCTATTGTATCATATAAGGTGTTCCAGAAGGCGTCTCTTACTTCGCTTGGATCACCGTCAACTGGGGCGTAGCACACTGCAATAAATAATCTTCTGACTTCTACTTTTCTTTTTACCGACAACAGTCTAGGAGATACAAATTCATGCACGTTGAGATTTTGTTTTGCTTTGTAATTCACAATCAAATATACCCCTCATAATAAAAGAGTTTTTTCGGGTCATCAGGGTGTTTTAAAATTTCAATGGCTTCTCTGTGTTTTCTTGGGAAAATATTACATGTTTTTGCGATGATGGTAGTTTTGTCAAATAAAATGCTATGTCC
>JAUELO010000364.1:1214645-1231849 GCA_032357855.1 Amphibolips quercusostensackenii
ACGAGATCGCAGAATATTTAAAACAAAAGGACTTGCAGGGTGAGACTGATGAGACTGATGAGAGTAATTTTATTTCTGCTGATACGGAGAAAACACCAGTTAAGCCAAAACGGCCACGAAGGCACCAAGTACAAGGTGTGCCCAGTATTGCCAGTAATATTGTTGTAAAAGGTTAGTATTAAATTTCCGGTTTTTTTCCTAATTAATTTCTTATTCTCGGGGTCTGTTAATTATATTTTATTTTTAAATTTTCATGTCCTAACTCAGAATTGTAATTTTTTGGGATAATGCCCCGTTTTAAGTCAAAATTTCCCTTTCCAAATGAAAATTTTAATTCCTTTGGAAAATCCCCTGTTCCAAGTCAAAGTTTAATTCTGTTCTTAAATTTTTTGTCTCAAATCAGAATCATAATTTTTTTCGAAAATCCCCCTTCCAAGTAAAAATTTTAATTTATTTGAGAAATCACTGCTTTAAGTCCAGATTATAATTTTTCTCAAAAATTCCTTATTCCAAGCCAAAATTGTATATTTTTTCGAATAATACCCCGTTTCAAGTCAAAATTGTAATTTTTTTTTTAAATTATTTTTTTAAAAATCAGAATCATAATTCCTTTTGTAAATCGCCCCTTTCTAAAAAAATTACAATTAAAAAAAATCACTGTTCCAAGACAAAATCATAATTTTTTCCAAAATTTCCCGTTCCAAGTAAAAATTTTGATTATTTTCGGAAATGTCCCTTTCCAAATGAAAATATTAATTCCTTTGAAAAATCCCCTGTTCCAAGTCAAAATTGTATTTTTGTTCTTAAATTTCCTGTTTCAAATCAGAATCATAATTCCTTTTAAAAATTGCCGCTTTTCACCCACAATTGTAATTTTATTTTAAATCACTGTTTCAAGTCAAAATTTCCCGTTCCAACTCAAAATTTTAATACTTTTCGAAAATTCACTTTTTAAATTCAGAATTACAGATTTCCCTTCCCAATTCTCCTGTTCCAAATCTGAATCATAGTAATTTTAGAAAATTTCATGTTTCAAGTCAAACTTGTAATTTTTTTCTGGAATTTTCTTTTCTAAATCAGTATCATAATTTCTTTTGGAAATAGCCCCTTTCTAGTTAAAATTGTAATTTAAAAAAAAAGTAACTGTTCCAAGTCAAAATTATAAATTTTTCAAAAAATTTCCTATTCAAGTCAAAATTTTAATTATTTTAGGAAATTTCCCTTTCCAAATGAAAATTTTAATCACTTTGGAAAATCCCCTGTAGTAAGTCAGTATTTTATTTCTGTTTTTAAATTTTTGGTTTCAAATCAGAATCATCATTTCTTTCGAGAATTCCCCCTTCCAAGTAAAAATTCTAATTTATTTAAGAAATCACTTTTTTAAGTCCAAATTATAATAATTCTCACAATTTTTTTATTCCAAGTCAAAATTGTATATTTTTTTTTTATAATGCCCTGTTTTAAGTCAAAATTGTAATTTTTTTCTGAAATTATTTTGTTTTCGAATCAGAATCATAATTCCTTTTGTAAATTGTCCCTTTCCAGGAAAAATTGTGATTAAAATATAATCACTGTTCCAAGTCAAGATTATAATTTTTTCCAAAATTTTCCGTTACAGGTCAAAATTTTAATTATTTCAGAAAATTCCCCTTTCCAAATGAAAATTTTAATTCCTTTGGAAAATCCCCTGCTCCAAGTCAAAATTTTATTTTTGTTCTTAAATTTTTTTTTCGAATCAATCATAATTTCTTTCGAAAATTCCCCCTTCCAAGTAGAAATTTAAATTTATTTGAGAAATTACTGTTTTAAGTCCAAATCATGATTATTCTAAAAAATTTCTCACTCCAAGTCAAAATTGTGATTTCTTAAAAAAATTTCTTGTTCCAAATCGATTTATAATTTTTTTCAAAAATTTTCTTTTCCGAGTAAAAATTGTAATTTTTTTCTGGAATTTCTTTTTCAATTTAGAATCATAATTTCTTGTGGAAATTGCCCCTTTCTAGTTAAAATTGTAATTTTAACAAAATCACTGTTCTAAGTCAAAATTATGATTTTTTTTCAAAATTTACCGTTTCAAGTTAAAATTTTAATTATTTTAGGAAATTTTTCTTTCCAAATGAAAATTTTAATTTCTTTAGAAAATCCTCTGTTCTAAGTCAAAATTTTATTTCTGTTCCTACATTTTTTGTTTTAAATCAGAATCATAATTTTTTTCTAAATTTCCCTCTTCCAAGTAAAAATTTTAATTTATTTGAGAAATCGTTGTTTTAAGTCCAGATTATAATTATTTTCAAAAAATTTTTTATTCCAAGTCAAAATTGTTTATTTTTTTTTTGATAATGCCCTGTTTCAAGTCAAAATTGTAATTCTTTTCTGGTATCTTTTTTTTCGAATTAAAATCATAATTCCTTTTGAAAATTTCCCCTTTCCAGAAAAAATTGTAATTAAAAAAAAATCACTGTTCCAAGTCAAAATTACAATTTTTCTTAAAATTTCCCTTTCCAAGTCAAAATTTAAATTATTTTCGGAAATTTTCCTTCCCAAATGAAAATTTTAATTCGTTTAGGAAATCCCCTGCTCCAAGTTAAAATTTTATTTTTGTTCTTAAATTTTTCGTTTCAAATCAGAATCATAATTTCTTTTGAAAATTCTCCCTTCCAAGTAAAAATTATAATTTATTTGAGAAATCAGTTTTCAAGTCCAAATTATAATTATTTTCAAAAATTCCTTATTCCAAGTCAAAATTGTATCTTTTTTTTTGATAATGCTCTGTTTAAAGTAAAAATTGTAATTCTTTTCTGGTATCTTTTTTTTCGAATCAAAATCATAATTCCTTTTGTAAAATCGCCCCTTTCCGGAAAAAAATTGTTATTAGAAAAAAAATCACTGTTCCAAGTCAAAATTATAATTTTTTCTAAAATTTCCCATTTCAAGTCAAAATTTTAATTATTTTCAGAAATTTCACTTTTCAAATGAAAATTTTAATGTCTTTGGAAAATCTCCTGTTCCAAGTCAAAATTTTATTTCTTTTCCTAATTTGTTCGTTTCAAATCAGAATCATAATTTCTTTCGAAATTTCCCCCTTCCAAGTGAAAATTGTAATTTATTTGAGAAATCACTGTTGTAAGTCCAAATTATAAATATTTAAAAAAATTCCTTATTCCAAGTCAAAATTGTACATTTTTATTGGATAATGCCCCGTTTTAAGTCAAAATTAGAATTCTTTTCTGGTGTCTTTTTTTCGAATCAGAATCATAATTCCTTTTGTAAATTGCTTCTTTCTAGGCAAAATTGTAATTTAAAGCAAATCACTGTTCCAAATCAAAATTATAATTTTTTCCAAAATTTCCCGTTCCAAGTGAAAATTTTAATTATTTTCGGAAATTTCGCTTTCCAAATGAAAATTTACATTCCTTTGGAAAATCCCTTGCTCCAAGTCATAATTTTTTTTTGTTCATAAATTTTTTGTTTCAAATCAGAATCATAATTTCTTTCGAAAATTCCACCTTCCAAGTAAAAATTGTAATTTATTTGAGAAATCACTGTTTTAAGTCTAAATTATAATTTTTCTCAAAAATTCCTTATTCCAAGCCGAAATTGTATATTTTTCTGGATAATGCCCCGGTTTAAGTCAAAATTGTAATTTTTTTCTGAAATTATTTTTTTTCGAATCAGAATCATGATTCCTTTTGTAAATCGCCCCTTCCTGGAAAAAATTTTGCTTAAAAAAAAATCACTGATCCAAGTCAAAATTATAATTTTTTCTAAAATTTCTCTTTCCAAGTCAAAATTTTAATTATTTTAGGAAATTTCCCTTTCCAAATGAAAATTTTAATTTCTTTAGAAAATCCCCTGTTTCAAGTCAAAATTTTATTTCTCTTAAATTTTTTTGTTTCAAATCAGAATCATAATTTCTGACGAAATTTCCCCCTTCCAAGTAAAAATTGTAATTTATTTGAGAAATCACTGTTTCAAGTCCAAATAATAATTCTTCTCAAAAATTCCTTATTCTAAGTCAAAATTGTAATTTTTTTTGATAATGCCCCGTTTCAAGTCAAAATTGTAATTTTTTTCTGAAATTATTTTGTTTTTGAATCAGTATCATAATTCCTTTTGTAAATCGACCCTTTCCAGTTAAAATTTTAATTTGAAAAATCGCTGTTGTAAGTCAAAATTATTATTCTCTTCACAAATTCACTTTCCAAGTCAAAATTTTAATTATTATAGAAAATTTCCCTTTCCAAATGAAAATTTTAATTCCTTTGAAAAATCCCCTGTTCCAAGTCAAAATTTTATTTTTGTTCTTAAATTTTTTGTTTCAAATCAGAATCATAATTGCTTTCGAAATTTCCCTCTTCCAAGTAAAGATTGTAATTTATTTGAGAAATCACTGTTTCAAGTCCAAATTATAATTATTCTCAAAAATCCCTAATTCCAAGTCAGAATTGTGATTCTTTTAAATAATTTCTTGTTTCAAATCGAATTATAATTTTTTTTCAAAAATTTCCCCTTGAGTAAAAATTGTATTTTTTTTCCTGGAATTTTCTTTTTTAAGTCAGAATCATAATATCTTTTGTAAATTGCTCCTTTCCAGAAAAAATTCTAATTACAAAAAAAGATCACTGTTCCAAGTCAAAATTATAATTTTGTCAAAAATTTCCTTTTTCAAGTCAAAATTTTATTTCTGTTCTTAAATTTTTTGTTTCAAATCAGAATCATAATTTCTGTCGAAATTTCCCCCTTCCAAGTAAAAATTGTAATTTATTTGAGAAATCACTGTTTCAAGTCCAAATTATAATTCTTCTAAAAAATTCCTTATTCCAAGTTAAAATTGTAATTTTTTTGGATAATGCCTCGTTTCAAGTCAAAATTGTAATTTTTTTCTGAAATTATTTCTTTTTCGGATCAAAATCATTATTCCTTTTGTAAACTGACCCTTTCCAGAAAAAATGGTAATTAAAAAAAATTACTGTTTTAGGTCAAAATTATAATTCTTTCCAAAATTTACCGTTCCAAGTCAAAATTTAAATTTTTTTCGTAAATTTCCCGTTCTGAATGAAAATTATAATTACATTGAAAAATCCTCTGTTCCAAGTCGAAATTGTATTTCTGTTTTAAATCAGGATCATAGTTTCTAGGAAAATTTCATTTTCCAAGTAAAAATTGTAATTATTTTTTAAAAAATCACTGTTTTAAATCAAAATTATAATATTTCTCAAAAATTCTCCATTTCAAGTGATAAATGTAATTCTTTTCGAAAATTTCCTGTTCTAAGTCGAATCATAATTCTTTTCGAAAATTTCCCGTTTCAAATCAAAATTGTAATTATTTTAGAAAATCCCCTGTTTTAAGTGAAAATTGTATTTCTGTTCTTGAATTTCCTGTTTTAAATCAGAATCATAATAATTTTAGCAAATTCTCCCTTCCAAGTAAAAATTGTAATTCTTTTAAAAAATCACTTTTCTAAGAAAAAATTAAAGTTCTTCGAAAAAATTCCCCATTTTAAGTCATAATTTTAATTCTTTTTAAAAATGTCTTGTTCCAAATCTAATAATAATTTCTTTCAAAAATTTCCCCTTTCAAGTTAAAATTGTAATTTTTTTTAAATCTCCTATTTTAAGTCAAAATTGTATTTCTTTTCTGAAATTTCTTGTTTCAAATCAGAATCATAATTTCTTTCAAAAATTTTCTTTTTTGAGTCAAAATTGTAATTCTTTTTGAAAAATCACTGTTTCAAGTCAAAATTAGATTTTTTTAAAATTACTCGTTGCAAGTCAAAATTTCAATTATTTTCCGAAATTTGCTGTTCTAAATCGAATTATAATTATTTTTGAAAATTTTCCGTTCCAAATAAAAATTGTAATTCCTTTGGAAAATCACTCTTCTAAGAAAAAATTGAAGCTCTTTGAAAAAATTCCCCCTTTCAAGTCATAATTTTAATTTTTTTCAAAAATGTCTTGTTCCAAATCGAATAATAATTTTTTTCAAAAATTTCCCCTCCAAGTAAAAATTGTAATTTTTTAAAAATCTCGTATTGTAAGTCAAAATTGTATTTCTTTTCTGAAATTTCCTGTTTTAGATCAGAATCATAATTCCTTTCGAAAATTCCCTTTTCTAGTAAAAATTGTAATTTTTTTTTTAAATCACTGTTTTATGTCAAAATTATGTTCTTATAAAAAAATTTTCCATTCCAAGTCAAAATTTAAATTCTTTTCGAAAATTTCCTGTTTCAAATGGAATCATAATTCCAAGTCATTCCAAGTCAAAATGGTAATTCTTTTAAGAAATTCCCCCTTCCAGTAATTTTTTTAATTCTTAAAAAAATCACTTACAAATAAAAATTACATTTTTTTTACAAAAATAAAAAAAATAAAAAAAAAATAAAAATAGTTATTATTTTCGAAAATTTCCCGTTCCAAATAAGAATTGTAATTATTTTGGAAAATTTACTGTTCCAAGTAAAAATTTTAATTCTCCTTGAAAATTTTCTCTTTCAAGGCAAAATTATATATCATATAATTTTTTTTTTAAATTCTCGTATCCTATTCGAAAGCTCATATAATAATTCTCTTGCAAAATTTCCTGAACAAAACTCAAAATTATCATTCTTTTCAAAATTCGCTATTCAATGTCAGAATCGTAATCCTTTTAAAAAATTCTGTTTTTAAGTTCAGAAATACAGATATCTCTTTTGAAATCTCCTTTCCGATGTTATAATCATAATTCTTTTCAAAAGTTTCCCATTTCAAGTCGAAATTTCAATTTTTTCGGAAAATTCGCTTTTCCAATTTAGAAATCTAATTTTTCTCGTAAATTTTCTGTTTCAAGTCAGAATTATAATTCTTTTGTAAAATCCCTTGTTTCAGATCTGAACTATAATTTTTTTTTCTCGAAAATTCTATCATCCAATTCAGAATTACATATGATTGCATGGGAAAATTTCCTGTTCCAACTCAAAATTATCCTTTTTCTCGAAAATTCACAAAATCATAATTACCGTTTTTATATGTTACATAATATTAATATAAAAAATATTATTTTTATAGTTCCACTGCTGAAGAAAGTCGAAGAAAAAATTAAATCAGCCGAAGAGGTGCTTTTTGCTAAAATCTATACCGGGCAAATCGAGCCTCGATTACCGAGTAGGTCATGGAATATTCATAATTGCCAATTACCTGAAAAAGGATTTGTGTTTTCTGAAATAGCACCACTATCCTCTGATAATTCTGTTCCACCCTTGTTCAGGAAATCCGTGAGTTTCAAGTTCTATTTTTTAAATTAACAATAGCCTTGCATGAAAATGCTTTATCATTTATTTTTAAGTTATTAATTTTATACTGTTAATTAAAATTATTGAATTTTAAAAATCGTGATGTACAATTTGAAAATTAATTATTTTTTGATGTCTTAGTTTTAAGATAATAATTTAAGAATGCTTTAATTTTTAAACTAAGTTTTCTTTCATTGAATTAAAAGAATTGTTTAATTTTTAACGCTTTAAATTTGAATTCATTAATTTTGAAAGTTTCCGATTATGAAGCATATTATTTGTAAAGTTTTCAGAATAATTAAATTCTAAAGGTTTACAATATTTAAAAATTTTCAATTGTGAAAGCTAAAAATCGCACTTGTGTAATTCTTTTTAAAAAAACACGATTAGAAATCAAAATTAAATTTTTTTTTCAAAATTGCCCTCCCCAAGTCAGAATTGTAGTTCTTTTCTGAAATTTCGTGTTTCGAATCCAAATCGTAATTCCATTCGAAATATCCTTTTACCAAGAAAAAATTAAAATTCTTTTTAAAAATCACTGCTTTTAAATTATAATTTTTTAAACAAAAATCACATTTTTTTATTTAAAAAATGTATCTAATCACTTTTAATGTCACTTGATTCTGCATCATATGATACTTATTAATAATATATTCATAATTTTTAGAAAATATTGTTAATATTTAAAAAATATTTTGAATATATATTTAAAATATTCTAAATTCTTTGGTTTCAATTTTAAACGTACAAAATTGATTGATTTTTTTAAGCCTTAGAAATCTTATTTAAAAATTCAAATATTTTTTATTTGAACATGTTCCAAAATATTTAACATTTTAAAGACAACTTAAAATGAAATTTCGAATTGAAAGGCTTCGAACTGTGCAATTTCAAAAATTGGAATCATATATTTTCGTCTTGTTTTGTATTCTTTTTTTTCATTTTAAATTTAATGTCTTGATATTGTCCGATTTTTAATTAAAGATTTCAAAAAATGAATGATTTGAAATTGAAAAAAATTTTATTGATAGATTTGAAGCATGAAAATAATGCTGAATAAAGTGTTGAAAATTACACGATTTGATATTAAAAGATAAAAATTGTGTCGCTTAAAATCAAAACAAATAAAAAAATTCAATATTTGAAATTGATACATTCGCTTTAATTTTGAAATTAAAAATTTTTAAACGATTTAAATTTGCTCAAAAAACGGAAATTTTTAAAGTTTTGAATATAAAAAGTTTTAATATCATAATTCTTGGTAACTAAATTTCTTTCAGTCTTAAATGAAGTTCGAATTCGTATAATTTTCAACAATCCTTAATATACATTTTATATTTGCAATATTTCTCATTTAAAATTAGTATCTATTCTTTTATAATAATTCAATTTATTTTTGATTTTCGAAAATTTTGTCTAATCAGTTTTAATGTTAAATTATAAATTAACAAATTTTTGAATTCGAAAGTTTTTAAATTTTAATAATTTAATTTGGAACACTTTTATTTAGAAATAATACAATTTCAATTTTTTAAAATTTTAAATGATTTAATTTTCCAAATTTTGTTCTTGCAAAAATCACATTTTTTAGTAAAAAAATGTATCCACTTACTTTGATTGTCGCTTGATACATGATATAATACTTATTCATAATATATTTATCATTTGTTTCAATTTTAATTTTTTAAATTTCTATAATTTAAATTTAAATTTATAGTTTTGAGTGCCCAATTATAACACAGTTTAGCTTTCGAGGCTTTGAAACTGATTTTTTTTTCATCAAAACCATAAAATCGAAAATATTTGGTTTGAAATGTATTCATTTTTGGGGCTTCTAACTTCACTTTTATTTCACTTAAATATTAAAAATTTCAGAAAAATTTCACTATCAAATTGTTCAAAATTTCACATTGAAAGCCTTATTAATCAGTTTTAAATTAAATAATTTCTTATTTAAATATTCAAAATTTTTTGTTTTTAATTTTAAACGTACAAAATTGATTTTTTAATATCTTCGAAATCCTATTTGAAATTTAAAATATTTTCAATTTGAAAATGTCCCAAAATATTTAACATTTCAAAGTAAACTTGAAAAAAAAAAACAATTTCGAATTTAAAGGCTTCAAATTGTGCAATTTCAAACATTAGACTTACATATTTCAATCTTGTTTTGTATTTTTTTTTCAATGTAACTTCTTTAAATTGTCAGATTTTTAGTTAAAGATTTATTGATTTTAATTTTTTAATATTTTGCTAGAAAATTTCAAGAATAAATAATAATTCTAAATGAATTAGTACAATTTTTTTTTTAATTGCACGATTTGATATTGAATGTAAAAATTGTGTTGTTTTAAATCAAAGTAGATAAAAAATTGAATTATCTGAATTTGATGCATATGTTTAGATTTTGTAATTAAAATTTAAATAATAGAGTTTTCAAAAGTATAATTAACAATAAAAAATTATTTATTTTTAAACTGTATAAATTTACTTAAAAGAAATTGAAATTTTAAAGGGTTTGAATTTAAAAAAGTTCTAATATCACAATTTTTGGTGAATAAATTTTTTTCATTCGTAACATAAATACTATAATTACATATTACATAATTATAATTATAGTAATATTACATATTACATAATTACTATTTTGGAAGGAAATTCAACTATTTGGTTGAAAATAAACCTTTTTAATTAAAAACTCAAATTTTTGGGTTGAAAATTTGTCTTTCTAGCTTGAAAACCAAACAATTTGTTTTACATTTTTCTCTTTCTTACCTGAAAATACTTTCTTGGTAGAAAATTAATTTTTTTTTGATTAAAAACGCAACGGTTTGGTTAAAAATTTATCTCTTCAGGCTGAGAATTTAACTATTTTGTTGAAAACTCACCATTTTTGGTTGAAGATTCATAATTTTAGTTGAAAATTCATCTCATTTATTGAAATTTGAACTATCTTGATGAAAATTTGTCGTTTTCTTGTGACAAAATTAAATTTTTTTAATGAAAATTTATCTATTCTAGTTTTTGGTTGAAAATTTATATTTTTAATTGAAAATTCAAATGCTTGCCTGAAAATTCGTGTATTTTGTTGAAAATTCATAGTTTTGTTAAAAAATTTAACAGTTTAATTGAAATGTTTTCTCTTCTGTATTTTTCGGTTGAATTAAATTGCTTTTGTTTCTTTTTTATTTAAAAATAAGATCTTCTTTGGATAAAATATCAGTTATTACATTTGTCGTTGAGAAATCGTCTTCTTCGGTTGAAAATTCAACTACTTGGTTAAAAGTTGAACTACTTTGTTAACAATAAATTTTTTTGTTGAAAGTTTTATAATTTTAATTGAAAATTCATCTCTGGTTGAAAATTCAACTATTTTTACAAAATTCGATTTTTTTTTTAAATAATTTTTTTGTACTGATCTTGCGACTATTCCAGTTGAAACTTGGACTATTTTGTTGAAAATTCATTTTTTTGGGATTGAAAATTAAATTTTCAAACTGTAAATTTAACTATTTTAATTTTTCGTTCAAAATTTATCTTCTTTAGTTGAAAATTCATCACTTCAGTTAAAAATTTAACCATTTTGTTGACCATTTTTTTTCTTGTTTATGAATAATTTTTTCAACTAAAAATTTAACTATTCAATTTTTGGTCAAAAATTGACCTTTTTAGTTGAAAATTTAAATGTTGGGTTGTAAGTTCATCCTTTTCGGTATAACGACTTGGTTGGAAGTTAGACTCTTTTGTTGAAAATTAATTTTTCTGATCAGGATTTATTATTTTAATTAAAAATTCTTCTCTTTGGATGAAAATTTATCTACTTTTTTTGAAAATTTTTTTTGTAAGTTGAAAATCAATTTTTTGCACTAAAAATTTGATTATTCCATTTGAAACTTTAACTATTTTGTTGAGAATTCCCGTTTTTGGGTTAAAAAGAAATTTTTTCAACTGCAAATTTAACTATTCAGTGATTGGTTGAGAATTTATCTTCTTTCTTTTGTTAAAAATTCTTTTTTATCTTGGTTGATAATAAACTTTTTTAAACTGAAAATTTAACCGAATTTGTTGTATAGGAAGATAAATTGAAAATTTGTTCTAATTATTATTCAAATTCGTGCACTTCTAGGACAAATTCAAGAAATTATTAACTATTTTATTAGTATTATTTATTTTAAACCTTTCTAAATTAAATACATTAATTGAATCTTTAGAAACTTGCACCATTGAGAAATTACTTATCCTTTAATAAAGTTACTTTCTCAAATGGAAAAAATAGTTATTTAAGTTTACATATTAATAGCACTATTTTGGCACATTTAAATATTTAAAAAGACTGAAAAAAACATTATTTATAACAAATTTGCCCTGTAACTTGTTCATTTTAAAGGTTTCCTATTTAAAATTACTATATTCTTTTAGAATAATTCAATTCATTTTTTGATTTCAGAAAATTTCATCCAATCAGCTTAAATATTGATTTATAAATTCAAAATTGTTCAAATTCAAAAGTCTTTAAATTTAAATTATATAATTTGGAATGATTTTGTTCAGAAAAAATACCATTTTAATTCTTTTGAATTTTAAATGATTTAATTTACAAAATTTAGTTGTTGCAAAAATTGTAGATTAATTTTCTACTAAAAAGATAAATTCTCAACAACAAAAAAATACATTTTTAACCAAATAGTTCAACTTTCAACCAATGAGATTAATTACCAGGTTAGAATTTTCAATAAAAAAGTTCATTTTCTACCAGTCAGTTGAATTTTCAGTTAAAAAAAAATAAATTTTCCAAACAAAAAGAATGAATCTTCAACTAAAATATTTTAATTAAAAAAAAAGTAGTAGCTAGCATCTTGAAGCAAAAAACTTTTTCTACGGAAAAGGCGATTTTTCAAAAAATACATATAGTTTTAACCAACTAGTTGAATCTTCAACCAAGAAGGTTAATTTTCTACCACAAAATACGAATTTTTGAGCAAAATACATACATTTTAAACCAAATAGTGGAATTTTCTGCCAATAAGTTTAATTTTTTAACATAAAATAATTTTTTTTTTAAATTACCTAAATTTGCAATCAAATATGAACAATGGATGCGATGCGATGTCAGTCCAAATTGTATTTCATTAATTTTTAGTTTACATTATTTTCGTTTGGGTATTAGTTAAATTGATTTTCGATCAAATGAAACTTATGTCAAGTGGAATTTGGGGGATATTCATGCGCCTCCTAATAATGAGACATTTTTTAATTGTTAATATTTTTAATGTTAGGAACCAATAATTTATAATCGCATATGTCTCTTTCAGGTATTCTTTGACGGAAATTTCAACATGAGGGTGTATTTGGTCGGTAAATATTTTCCAAATGTAGAATTTAATAAGCCAAAAACTATTAGGGACGTAGAAGAACTCCTCAGTAATATAAATGCGATTAAACTTTGCGAAGGAGGTCCTCGTTTGGCGGATACGATTTTCAAATTTGCTTATAAGGATGAAAGAATGTCTAGGTGGAGGCATATAAGTTGCGAATTGCGTTTAAAAAGAGGAAGCATTTGCAAATATTGTTTAGATCTTTGCCGAAACCCATCAGTTTTTAGCAATGTTGAGGAAAAGGTAAAACCAAAAGAGCTGAAAAAAACGAAAAAGGCTGAAAAAATTAAAGACATGGAAAGTTATGAAGCTGAATATTTAGATGATTGATTTTTATAATATTTATATTTGTATAGTATGAGAATTATAAGAATGCAATCTAGATTTAAGACTTTTTATGCAGGTTTTTATAATTAATCTGTCATGTACGCCACTTTAATGTATAATAAATATTTGTAACTAGTGATATAAATAAATGCATGAATAAAATGCATCTTTTTTACAAATAATGTAGTTAATTATTAAATCCTGTTCTTGAAAATATGCGGAACAAAATTATCGAAAATATTTTAATTATAAACATTTATTTCTAAAAGAGAAAATTTAAATTATAAATGATTCTTTGATAACAAAAAGTCGAAAAAGAATCTTGTTAATTTTTAACCCATTTTTTCATTTTTGCAGAAGTTAAAAAAATATTATAAATACTTTGAACTATTTTAAAATATTTTTAGAAGTTTTGTTGTGATTCACAATTTATTTGAAATTCGAAATGATTCCGAGACATTTTAAACAGGATGTTGATTTTTCAAGACTTTGAATTGTTTCTCAAGTTTTGCAGGTTTTTTTTTTATTTTGATAAATTAATTTGAAGAAAATCTTTTTAAACATTTCAAATGATTTCCTACAATTTCGAAAAAGAATATCAAAGATTTTTGATTAAAAAATTTCAATTTTTTAAGATTACAGATTTTAAGAAAAAATTTTAATAATTTGTAAAAGATATTCAGGAATTTTTAAAACATTTCGAAAAAAATTGCAAGTTTACAAAGATATATATTAAAAGTGATTCCTTGTGTTGAAAAATAAAAATTTTTGAAGATTCGGCACAAAAAACTTAGAAGCTTTTTAAGAATTTAGATTTTCACAGAATTTAAGAGAATACAAAAATTTTCTTAAGAATTCTGGAAACATTTTTTATATTTTTTTTTACAACATTTATCTCAAGACCATATATGAAAAGATTCTAGAAGATTCTGAAAAATTTCAAAAGTTGACAGTAAAGAGTCTGGAAGAGTTTTAGAATTTTTTTTTGCAGAATTCTTTTAAAGTTTTAGGAAAAATTCAAATCATTTTAAAATATATTTAAAATTTTTAAACAAATTTTTAAATAATTTAAAATTTGAAAAGATTTTTAAAAACTTGAAATAAAATGTAGATTTTTAAAGATTTCGAAATATAATTTTGTAGTTTTTTCAAGATTTTGACAATTTTAATAATTATAAAAAAAAACTTTTTTATGATTCCTGAGCATACTCAAACTTTAATGTTATTTTTCATTTTAAATAATTAATTTAGCAAGTAAGTAAAAAAAAACAATTTCTTCCAATTTTTCCAGATACTTCTTCGATTTATTTAAAGTCTTCAAAAATCTTTTTAAATTTTTCGGAGATACCTAGGAAAATTATATTTAAATAAATTTGAAGCAAATGAACAAAGAAACTTTAAAAATAATTAGTTGAATTTTTATTTTGTATCATACCTTATTTTTTTGTTATTTTCAAACAAAAATTATAATTTGAACAAGATTTATAATCCTTTACCAATTTTTGATTATGTAAGTATTTTTTTTCGGAAAAAATGGAAAATGGAAGAAAATTGTGAATTAAATTTTAACTCTTGTACAATCAAGAAAAAGCAAATTTCGAATTTTAAAAAAGTGCTCAAAATGTAATATTTACATAATTTTACATTTCAATCGATAAAAAATTGAAATAGACGATTTTTTCGAAAATAATATAATAATGAAACGATTTTTTGTTACGTTATGTTAGTCTTTTTCGTCTAAAAATTTAATTTTTGAACAAAAATGCAACAATCTGACAATTTATTGCATAAAATTATTATATATTAATTTTTAAGTTAATATTAAATATTAATATAATATTAATTTCCATCAATTATTAAAAATGTCCTTGCATATCTCTTATATCATTTTAGATAAAAGATAAAAAAAGACATTCAAATTTCGTTTGAATAATAATTTTATATTTAAATGCAAAAATTGCGTGAGACAAAAAAAAATTATCGCCGGCCTAGCGCGTGTTTTCTAGTTTATTTAGAAAAATTTATTTTTAAATTTCCCGCCCACGCACGCGCAGAAGGAATGTTTAAGGAGCGCCGCCGTCCGGTGCGATTTCAAAGCTTAACTTAACCTCAAAATTTTCGCGTGTTTCGAAACGTGCGTGATGTAAATATGATAGGGGTTATGGTATAAATATAAATAAGACTATTTTTCAAACTCCAATTATTATAAAAAGTAAGTACTTGTTTTATTAGATTATTCACCATATTTTTAAAGACTTTTATAGGATTTTAAAGTTCCTTTCAAGTTTATTTTTATATTAACTCTTACAAAAAAAAATAGGAATGTTTATGATGAATTTCTTATTTTTTTCGTGATTAAAAAAAAATCAGTATAGAAATAATAATGTTGAAATCTTTAAAATAGTTAGCAGTATGCAGACATTTAAAATCCCTTGAAAGTAAATTAAATATATTCCTCAAAGTGGTCTAGAAATCTTTTAAAATCATAAAAATCCTATAAATTAAGTAGAAATCATGAGAAATTCCTTGAATTTAAACTAAATTAAATTTATTGTAGATTCAATAGAATCCATTAAATCTTCAAAAAGTCCTGGAAGTAACTTCAAATTCCTATAAAGCTTTGACATTCTAGTAAATTCAATAAAATCCTTTACATTTTTTGATGTTCCATGAAGCGCCATAAAATCCCTGAAAATAATTCTTCGGAATCACTTAAAATAACTTAAAATCTTTAAAATACTTTGAAATCATTTAAATTTTTTCACATCCTTAAAATGAAATTTATTTTGTTCCCTAAATTACTCTAAAAGGTAGTTGAAATTCCTCAAAATCCCTTTAAATCTTTTGAAATCATAAAAGTCTATTAAATTAAGTAAAAATCAATTGAATTCCTTGAACGTAAATTAAACTAAAAGTTTTTTGAGAGAAAACACCGTTCTTATCCCTAGAAAACTTTTAAACATTTGGAAATTTAATAAAATCCTTTAATTTTTTTTTAATTTCTTGAAATATCTTATAATCCTTTAAAATATTTAAAATCGCTTAGAATCAATCGAAAGAATTCTTTGGAATCATTAAAAAAAACTTTAACTCTTTACAATTTTTTGGAATTATTTGAATTTTTTCATATCCTTGATATAAAATTTTATTTTTTCCCCAAACTTCTTTAAAAGATAGTTGAAATCTCTTAAAATCACTTATTTATACAAGTTTTCTGAAAAAATATTGTTCTAATCCATAGGAAGCATTAAAATTTTTGGAGATTTAATAAAATTCTTTATATTTGTTGAAATACTATAAAATATGTACCTTAAAAAATATTTGGAATCACTAGGAGTTTCTTGAAATTTTATTCTTTAAAATTTAGTTCTCTAGAAAGCTCTTGAAATAATTTTTCGAAATTATTGAAAATAATTTAAAATCCTTTAAAATTATTTAAATTTCCTTATATCTTTGAAATAAAATTTAATTTGTTTCCTAAATATCTCCAAAAGATAATTAAAATCTTTTAAAATCCCAAAAATCTTCTAAAATTATAAAAATTCATTAAATTAACTTGAAATAATTAGAAATTTCTTAAAAATAAATTAAATTAAACTTGTTCCTAAAAGTTTTTTTTAAAAACCAGTTTAAATCCCTAGAAACTTCAAATTTATTGAAAATTGAATAAAATCGATCAAAGTTTTTGAAATTACGCGAAACATCATAAAATCCTTTGAAATCTTTGGAATCACTAAGAACTCCTTGATATTTCGTTCTCTAAAAATGTCTTGAAATAATTCTTTGAAATCATTTAAAATAACTCAAAATCTTCCAAATTTTGGAAATTATTTAAATTTCTTTATATCCTTGAAAAATTTTAATTTGTTCCCTGAATTTTTCTAACAAAATAGTTGAAGTCCTGTAAAATTCCTTGAAATGTTTTAAAATTATAAAAAACTACTAAATTGAGTAGAAATTATTGGAAATTCCTTGAATAAAAATTAAATTAAATATATACCTAAAAGTTTTCTAAAAAACTATTTAAAAAAAATCAAACCTTTGAATCACTAAGAATTTCTTGAAATTTCAGTCTCTAGAATCAAGTTCTTTAGAAAGCCCTTGAAATAATTCTTTGAAATTATTGAAAATAACTTAAAATTTTTTAAATCCTTCGAAATTATTAAAATTTCTTTATATCCTTAAAATAAAATTTAACTTGTTCCATAAATTTATTTAGAAATTAGTTAAAG
>JAUELO010000364.1:1231949-1246588 GCA_032357855.1 Amphibolips quercusostensackenii
TTTGAAATATTTGGAATTTATTAAAATAAAAAGAAATCATTTGAAATTCCTTGAATATAAATTAAATTAAACTTATACCTGAAAGTTTTCTAAAAAAAAATTAAAATTCCCTAATACCATAAAATCATTTGGAATATTTGGAATTCAATGAAATAAAAATAAATTGTTTGATTTTTCTTGGATATAAATTGAACTTATACCTGAAAGTTTTTTAAAAAAAATTAAAATTTTTTAATACCATTAAATAATTTGAAATATTTGGAATTTATTAAAATAAAAAGAAATCATTTGAAATTCCTTGAATATAAATTAAATTAAACTTATATCTGCAAGTTTTTCAGCAAAAAATTAAAATTTCTTAATACCATCAAATCATTCAAAACATTTGGAATTTATTAAAATAAAAAGAAATCATTTGAAATTCCTTGAATATAAATTAAATTAAACTTATACCTGCAAGTTTTTTAACAAAAAATTAAAATTTCTTAATGCCATAAAATCATTCAAAACATTTGAAATTCATTAAAATGAAAAAAAATCATTTAAAATTTCTTGAATATAAATTAAATTAAGCTAATACCTGAAAGTTTTCTAAAAAAAATAAAAATTCCTTAATACCATAAAATCATTTGTAATATTTGAAATAAAATAAAAAGATTTCATTTGAAATTCCTTGAATAAAATTAAATTAAACCTATACCTGAAAGTTTTCTAAAAAAAAAAATTGAAATTCCTCAATACCAAAAAATTATTTGAAATATTTGGAATTTAATAAAATAAAAATAAATTGTTTAAAATTCCTTGAATAAAAATTGAACTCATACCTGAAAGTTTTCTAAAATAAAAATAAAAATTCCTTAATACCATAAAATCATTTAAAATATTTGGAATTTATTAAAATAAAAAGAAATCATTTGAAATTCCTTGAATATAAATTTAATTAAACTATTTGGAATTTAATAAAATAAAAATAAATTGTCGGAAATTCCTTGAATATAAATTAAACTTATGCCTGAAAGTTTTTTGAAATAAAAATAAAAATTCCTTAATACCATAAAATCATTTGAAATATTTGGAATTTATTAAAATAAAAAGAAATCATTAGAAATTCCTTGAATATAAATGAAATTAAACTTATACCTGAAAGTTTTCTAAAAAAAATTAAAATTTCTTAATACCATAAATTTTGCTCTCCCGAATTTTCTTAATTACTTCATATCCCTCGAAATGGTTGAAATCGGTAAAAAGCTCTTGAAATAAAATTTATTTTATTCCCTCATGTGCTCTAAAAAATGTTTAAAGTCTCATGAAATCCCTTGTAATATAGAATAGTAGAAACTAAACAAACTAAACGGGAATAATTTATTTTATTACAAAAATCTGTGAATTCCCTTGATATTTTAAAAATTAATCAAACTTTCATCGAAATTTTCAAAAAACCTTCGGAATTGTTTTAAAATCCCTTTCAAACTTTGGAAATATTTTTGAATTTATTAAAATCTTTAGAAACTCTTAAAATCCATATAAATCTCTCGAAAAAAATTAATTAAATTTATTCCTCAAATTTCACTATAAATCCGAAGACATCCCTTTAAATTGCTTGAAATATCTGGCAAATTCATTAAATTTATTGAAATCTTTAAAAAATCTTTAAATCCACAAAAATCCCCCGAAAAAAAATTAAATAAATTTATTCCTTACATTTATCTAAAAATCTCATGACTTCTCTTTAAATTGCTTAAAATCTGTTGGAAATTTCCTGAAATCTTTAAAAATAATTTAAAGTATTTAAAATCCTTTGGAATAAATTTTTAGTTCATTCCCTAAAGTACTTTCAAAATTAGACGAAGTTCTTTAAAACACCTTGAAATCTTTTAAAATCACAAAAATCCATTGAATCAAGTAAAAATAATTTGCAATTCCTTGAATATAAATTAAATTAAACTTATATCTAAAAGTTTTCTAAAAAAAAATTAAAATTCCTTAAAATACCGTAAAATCATTAGAAATATTTAAAATTTATTCAAATAAAAAGAAATCATTTGAAATTCCTTGAATATAAATTAATTAAAGTTATTCATAAAAGTTTGAGGGGTTTTTAAGAGATTTCTAAATAACTTTAGGGACTCAACTTAATTCACTTTTAAGAGATTTTAAATGATTTCTATTGAAAAAGGATTTATGAATTTTATTTGAATTTTCTAAAGAAATTTCTAAATAATTTCTAGAGAAAAAAAATGAATTTTTTTTAATCTCAAGGAATATTAAAGAAACTTACAGGATTAAGAAATATTTCAAGGGATTTTCAGAGGATGAAATTTTAAGGGATTCTATATTAAAATTTATAAATTAGAAATAAAATTAATTTATTAATATTAATAAATTATTATAAATATATTTATAAAATCCCTCATAAAAGTTTAACTAAATAAATAAATATTATAAATAAATTTTTAATAAATTTAATAAATATTAATGAATTATTATAAATAATGTAATTAAATTTTATTTAATTATATTAATAAATTATTGTAAATAAATTTATAAAATCCCTCATAAAAGTTTTTTAAGTAATTAAACCTTCCAAATCACTAGTAATCCTTGGACTTTCAAAAAAATCATTTCAATCTTTTGAAATTCGTAAAAGTACCTTAAAATCACTTAAAATATTTGGAATCGCTGAGAACACCTTGAAATTTCGTTTTCTAGAATTGAGTTCTTGAGAAATTCCTTGAAATAATTCTTCTGAAGCATTTAAATTAACTTGAAACTTTAAAATTATTTAAAATTATTTAAATTTATTTCTATCGTTCAAATAAAAATTTAATTTGTTGCCTGAATTTCTCGAAGGTAGTTAAAATTTCTTAAAATTCCTTGAAATCTTTAAAAATAATAAAAATTTATTAAATAAAGTAGAAGTAATTTTAAATTCCTTAAATAAAAATTGTATTAAATTTTTTCCTAAAAGTTTTTCTTAAAAAAAAAGACGTTAAAATCTCTAAAAAACATTGAAAATCTTGAAAATTTAATAAAATCCTTTGAATATTTTGAAATTTCTTAAAATACCATAAAATCCTTCGAAATCTTTGAAATTACTAGGAATTTCTTCAAATTTCATTCTCTAGAAATCCTTTGAAATAATTCTTTGGGATCATTTAATGTAACCTAAAACTTTAAAGTCCTTTTAAAGTATTTAAATTTCTTTATATCGTCAAGGAAATTGGAAATCTTTTCTAAATTTCTCTAAAAGACAGTTGTAATCCCTTAAAATCCCTTCAAATCTTTTGAAATCATAAAAATCCATTAAATTAAGTAGAAATAATTTGAAATTCCTTGAATATAAATTAAATTAAATTAAATTAGTCATAAAAGTTTTCTTAAAAAAAAAACACCGTTTGAATCCCTAGAAAATAATGAAATTCTTGAAAATTTAATAAAAACCTTCAAATATTTTTAAATTCCTCGAAATGCCATAAAATCCCTCGAAATTGTTGTAATTACTAGAAATTTCTTGAAATTTTATTTTCCAGAATTTAGTTCTCTAAAAATCTCTTGAAATAATTCTTCAGAAATATTTAAAATAACTTATATATTAAAAATCCTTTAAAATTATTTAAATTTTTTCATATCCCTGAATTTCTCTAAAAGATAGTTGGAATCTTTTAAAATCACTTAAAATTGTTGAAATTAGTAGAAATACTAGAAATCCTTTCAAGTAAAATTTTAATTTTTTCCTATAGTGCTCTAAAGTTACTTAAAATACCTTGAAATATTTTTGGGTCACAAAAAAAATTAAACTAAATAGAAATAATTTAGAATTCCTTGAACATAAATTAAATTAAATTTATTTCCAAAAGTTTTCAAAAAAAAAACCATCCTTCGAATCCCTAGAAAAATTCTAATCCTTTAAATTTTCGGAAATTTCTTAAAATACCATACAATCATTTGAAATCTTTGGAATCGCTAAAAATTCCTTGAAATTTAATTCTTTAGAATTGAGTTCTTCAGATATCCCTTAAAATAATTCTTAGAAACATTTAATGTAACTTAAAATCTTAAAAATCCTTGAAAATTCTTTTAATTTCTTTATACCTTTAAAATAAAATTCAATTGGTTCCTAAATTTTTCTTACAGATAGTTGAAATCTCTTAAAATCCCAAAAATCTTTTAAAATCATAAAAATCCATTAAATTAAGTAGAAATGATTTGAAATTCCTTGAATATAAATTAAATTGTACTTAATTCTAACAGTTTTCTAAAAAAAAAAACATTTGAACCCCTAGAAAACATCGAAATTCTTAAAGATTTAATAAAAGTTCTGGAAATTTTTGGAATTACTAGAAATTCCTTGAAATTTAATTCTCTAAAATTTAGTTCTCTAGAAATATTTTGAAATATTTTTTTGCAATCATTTAAAATAACATAAAATATTTAAAATCCTTTTAAATTTTTTTATTTTCTTCAAATCCCTTGAAATTATTGAAATCCGAATAAGTCTCTTGAAATAAAATTTAATTTATTTCCTAAATTTTCTCCAGAAATTAGTTGAAATCCCTTGAAATCTCTTAAAATAAAATTTATTTTAATCTCTCATGTGATCTAAAAAATTTTTAAAGTCTCATAAAATCCCTCGTAATATTTGAAATTATAAAAAATCCGTTTTTAGTAGAAATTATTTAAAATCTCTTAAAAGTAAATCAAACTGAGTCCTTTAAGTTATTTAGAAATTTCTTAAAACCCCCTCAAATTTGTAAATTCCCCTTAACTCTTTGATATACTTGGAAGTCCGATAAAAATCTTTAAAATCCTTTGGAATTTTTTGATTCCTTCATATCCCTTGTAATTGTTGAAATCGTCAGAAATTCTTTGGAATAAAATTTAATTTATTCCCTAAAGTTATTAAAAAATTAGTTACAATTTTTGGAATCCATTTAAATATTAGAAATTATTTGAAATTCCTTGAATATAAATTAAATCGCTTGAAATAAAATTTATCCTTGGATTTTATTGACAATCCAAGGATTTCAGAGATTTCTAAAGATTTGAACAGTTTTTTAGAGAATTTGAATGAATAATTTGAATTCAACTTATATTCGAGAGATTTCCGCTTATTTTGATCGATTAATGGATTTCTGCAGATTTCAATAATTTTAAGAGATTCAAAGGGATTTCAACTAATTTCTGGAGAAACTTTAGGGAAGAAATTAAGTTTTATTTTAAGAAACTTATTCGGATTTCAATAATTTTAAGGAATATATGGAATTAAATTACACAAATTTAAAAGATTATAAGTTTTTTTTGAGATTCCAAAAAATTTCAAGAGATTGACACATTTTCAAAAGATTAAAAAAGAACTTTGTGAGCTTACAAGTAATTTCACAAGGTTCTTATAGGACATCCAAATATTTCAAATATTTTAGGCAGATTTTACAAATTTGAGGGGACAAGACATTTTAAATAATTTCTAAAAATTGCTAACAATTTTAAGGTTTGAAAATTTTTTAACATTATTTATTTTAAGGATTTTTTAAGGATTTAACAGGATTTAAAAATATTTTTAATATTTTAAGGTATTTTAACCTATTTAGAAGAATTTCAAAACATTTCAAAATTTCAAGGGATTTTATGATATTTCAAAGAATTTTTATGATTTTAAAATATTTCAAAAGATTTTAGGGAATTCCTAGGGAACTTTTGAGAATAAATTAAATTTTATTTTAAAGGATATGAAAAAATTAGAAAAAACTTGAAGGATTTTAAATATTTTAAGTTATTTTTAAGATTTAAAAAAATTCTCAATAGATTTCAAATTTTGAGGGATGTTAACAAATTTTTATAGGATTTCCAAAGATTAAAAGCAATTTAAATGGATTTCTGTAGATTGGAGAAGATTTTAAAGATTTTATTGGATTCAAAAATATTTCCAAAGATATCAAGGGATTCTAAGAGATTCAAATGGAGAACTTTAGGCAAAAAATTTAATTTTATTTCAAAAAACTTATTAAGATTTTAATAATTTTAAGGGATTTATTTAAAGAAAACAAAAAATTTTAAAAGGATTTTAAAGATTTTAATTTATTTTAAATGATTCCGAAGAAATATTTCGAAAGATTTCTAGAGAACTAAATTCTAGAGAATAAAATTTCAAGAAATTTCTAGTAATTTTAAAAGTTTCCAGGGATTTTATTAAATTTTCAAGAATTTCGATGTTTTCCAGGGATTCGAATGTTTTTTTTAGAAAACTTGTAGAATTAAGTATAATTTAATTTATATTCAAGAAATTTTAAATTATTTCTACTTAATTTAATATATTTTTATGATTTTAAAAGATTTTTGGGATTTTAAGAGATTTTAATTATCTTTTAGAGAAATTTAGGAAACAAATTAAATTTTATTTTAAGGATATAAATAAATTTAAATAATTTTCAAGGATTTTAAAGATTTTAAGGTACATTAAATAATTCTGAAGAATTATTTCAAGGGATTTCTAAAGAACTAGATTCTAAAGAATGAAATTTCTAGGAATTCTTAGCGAAAAAATTTGAAGGATTAAAATTTTTCTAGGGATTCGAGCGATGTTTTTTTTTTAAACTTTTGGAAATAAATTTAATTTAATTTATGTTCAAGGAATCCCAAATTATTTCTATTTAATTTAATTTTTTTATAACTTAAGAGTATTTCAATGGATTTCAAGAAACTTTAGAGCCCTACAGGAAAAAATAAAAATTTTACTTGAAAGGATTTGTAGTATATCTACTTATTTTAACAATTTTAAGGGATTTCAAAGGATTCCAACTATCTTTTAGAGAAATTTAGGGATGTGAAAAAATTTAAATAATTTTAAAGGATTTTAAAGTTTAAGTTATCAAAATGATTCCGAAAAATTATTTCAAGAGACTTCTAGAGAACTGCATTCTCGAGAATGAAATTTTAAGAAATTCCTAGTGATTTCGAAGATTTTGAGGGATCTTATGGTACTTTAAAATATTTAAAGGATTTTATTAAATTTTTAAGAATTTCAATGTTTTCTAAGAATTTAAACTGGGATTTTTTAAGAAAAATTTTAGGAATAAGTTTAATTAAATTGATATTTAAAGAATTTCAAATGATATCTACTTAATCTTTATGATTTTAAAAGATTACAAGAGATTTTTAGGGATTTCAGCTATTTCATGAATAAGGTTGGCGAATAAATTAAATTTTACGTCAAGGATATGAAGAAATTTAAATAATTTAAAGAATTATAAATATATAAGTTATTTTAAATGATTCCGAAGAATTATTCTGAAAAGATTTTCAGAGAAATAAATTCTGGAAAATGAAATTTTTATTGAATTTTCAAGAATTACAGTATTTTCTAGAGATTCAAACTGTATTTTTTAAAGAAAACTTTGAGGAATAATTTAATTTAATTTTTATTCAAGAAATTTTTAATTATTTCTACTTAATTTAATGGATTTTTATGATTTCAAAAAATTTGAAGGGATTTTAAGGGAATGCAACTATCTTTTGGAGAAATTTAGGAAAGATTTTAAATTTTATTTTAAGGATATAAAGAAATTTAAATAATTTAAAAGGACTTAAAAATTTTAGGTAACATTAAATGATCCCAAAGAATTATTTCAAGAGATTACTAGAGAATGAAATTTCAAAAAATTCCTAGTAATTTCAAACATTTCGAAGGATTTTATGGTAAAAGAATTTTATAATATTTAAATGATTTTATTAAATTGTTAAAATATTTAAGGTTTTTTAGGGATTTGAACGTTGTTTTTTAAAGAAAAATTTTAGGAATAAGTTTAATTTAATTTTCATTTAAGGAATTTTTAATTATTTCTACTTTATTTAATGGATTTTAATTATTTTAAAAGATTTTAAGGAATTTCAACTATCTTCTAGAGAAATTTAGGGAAAAAATTAAACTTTTATTTTAAGAATAGAAAGAAATTCAAATAATTTCGAAGAATTTTAAAGTCTTAAGTTATTTTAAATGCTTCAGAAGAATTATTTTAAGGAATTTTTTAGAGAACTCAATTCTAGAAAACGAAATTTCAAGGAGTCCAAGAATTTCTAGTGATTTGGAAGGTTCCATTATTTAGAAAACTTTTATAAATAACTTTAATTAATTTATATTTAAGGAATTTCAAATTATTTCTTTTCATTTTAATGAATTTAAAATATATAAAGGGATTTAACGGTATTTTAAGGAATTTTAATTTTTTTAGAAAATTTGTAGGTATAAGTTTAATTTAATTTATATCCAAAAAAGTTAAAATGATTTCTTTTTATTTTAATAAATTCCAAATATTTCAAATGATTTTATCGTATTAAGGAATTTTGATTTTTTTTAGAAAACTTTCAGGTATAAGTTTAATTTAATTTATATTCAAGGAATTTCAAAAAATTCATTTTTATTTTATTAAATTCCAAATATTTCAAATAATTTTATGGTATTAAGGAATTTTAATTTTTTTTAGAACACTTTCAGGTATAAGTTTAATTTAATTTATATTCAAGGAATTTCAAATGATTTCTTTTCATTTTAATAAATTCCAAATATTTAAATGATTTTATGGTATTAAGGAATTTCAATTTTGTGTTAGAAAACTTTCAGGTCAGGTTTAATTTAATTTATATTTAAGGAATTTCAAATCATTTCTTTTTATTTTATTCCAAATATTTCAATTGATTTTATGGTATTAAGGAATTTTAATTTTTTTCAGAAAATTTTCAGGTATAAGTTTAATTTAATTTATATTCAAGGAATTTCAAATGATTTCTTTTTATTTTAACAGATTCCAAATATTTCTAATTATTTAATGGTATTAAGAAATTTAAATTTTTTTTAGAAAACTTTCAGGTATAAGTTTAATCTAATTTATATTCAAGAAAGTTCAAATTATTTCTAGTTAATTTAATGGATTTTAATAATTTCAATATTTAAGAGAGACATCAAAAAATTTATAGAGCACTTTAGGGAATAAATGAAATTTTGGTATAAAGGATTTCTACCGATTTCAACAATTTAAGGGGATAATAAGAAATTTTAAGAATTTCAAAGGATTTAAAAAATGTAAAGTCATTATTAAAAGTTTAAAATTAAAAATTTGTTTAAATCTCAAGGAATATCAAAGAAAATTGCAGGATTAAGAAATATTTCAAGTGATTTCTAGAGGCTAAAATCTCCAGGGGTTCCTAGCGATTCCAAAGATCTCAGGAATTTCACAAAATTAAAAAATTGTATTAAATCCCCAAAAATTTCAAGGGATGTCAACGTTTTTTTTCTTCTTTTTTTTAGCATTTAGGAATAAGTTAATCTAAATTTATAATCAAGGAATGGTAAATGATGTATACTTAATTTAATGGATTTTTATGATTTTAAAAGATTTTAAGGGATTTTATGGGACTTTAACTAATTTCTAAATAAATTTATGGAACAAGTTAAATTTTATTTTAAGGATATAAAGAAATTTTAATAATTTCAAAGGATTTAAAAAATTTTAAGTTATTTTCAATAATTTCAAAGAATTATTTCAAGGGATTTATTTCTAAAGAACTTGATTCTAGAGACTGAAATTTCAAGAAATTCCTAGTGATTATAAAGATTTCAAAGAATTTCATGGTATTTCTTGGAAGGATTCAGAAGATTTTAAGAATTTTATTAAATCTCCAAGGATTTCAAAGTTTTCTGGAAATTAAAACGGTGTTTTTTAGAAAACTTTTAGGAATAAGTTTAATTTAATTTTTATTCAAGGAATTTCCAATAATTTCTACTTAATTTAGTGGATTTTTATAATTTTAAAAGATTTCATGGAATTTCACAGGACTTTAACTATTTTTTTAGAAAAATTCAGGGAACAAATTAAATTTTTTTCAAGGATATGAAGCAATTTAAATAATTTCCAAGATTTTGAAGAATTTAAGTTATTTTAAATGATTCCGAAGAATTATTTCAAGGCATTTTTAGAAAATGAAATATTAAGGAATTCTTAGCGATTCCAAAATTTTATTGAATCTCCAATAAATTTAAATTTTCTATGGATTTAAACGGGGTTTTAAAGAAAACTTTTTAAAATAAGTTTAATTTAATTTATTTTCAAGAAATTTCTAATTATTTCAAGTTAATTTAATGAATTTTTATAATTTTAAAAGACTTCAAGGGGTTTTAAGGTATTTGAACTATCTTTTAGAGAAATTTATGGGACAAATTAAATTTTATTTTAAAGATATAAAGAATTTAAAAGAATTTCAGAGGATTTTAAGTTATTTTTAATAATTTCGAAGAATTATTTCAAGGGCTTTCTACAGAACTAAATTCTAAAGAATAATATTTTAAGAAACTCCTAGTGATTTCAAAGATTTCGAGTTACATATTTTATGGTATTTCAAAAAATATAAAGAATTTTATTATATCTCCAAGAATTTCAATGTTTCCTATGGATTAAAACGATATTTTTTTAGAAAACTTGTATAAATAAGTTTAATTTAATTTATATTCAAGGATTTTCAAATTATTGCTACTTAATGTAATCGATTTTTATTACTTAAAAAGATTTTAAGTGGTTTAAAGAGATTTCAACTATCTTTTAAAGAAATTTGGGGAAAAAATAAAATTTTATTTTGAGGGTATGAAAAAATTTAAATAATTTCAAAGAATTGTAAAGATTCTAAGTTATTTTTAATGATTCCGAAGAATTATTTTAAGGGGTTCTAAGCGATTTCAAATATTTTAAAGGATTATACGATATTTTAAGAAATTAAAAAAAAATCGAAGGATTTTATTGTGAAAGGATTTTACAATATTTAAAGGATTTGATTAAATTTTCGAGATTTTCAAGGTTTTTTAGGGATTGGAACGTTGTTCTTTTAAGAAAACTTTTAGGAATAAGTTTAATTCAATTTTTAATTGAGGAATTTCAAATTATTTTTACTTTTTTAAATGGATTTTTATTATTTTAAAAGATTTTAAGGAATTTCAACTTTCTTCTAGAGAAATTTATGGAACAATTTAAATTTTTATCTGAAGCATAAGAAGAAATTTAAATAATTTTAAATAATCTTAAAGTTTTAAGTTATTTTAAATGCTTGAGAAGAATTATTTCAAGGAATTTCTAGTGATTTGGAAGGTTCCATTTTTTAGAAATCTTTTATGAATAATCTTAATTATTTATATTTGAGGAATTTTAAATGATTTCTTTCTATTTTAATGAATTCCAAACATTTTAAGGCATTTTGTGGTATTTTAAGGAATTTTAATTTTGTTTGGAAAATTTTTAGAGATAAGTTTAATTTAATTTATATTCAAGGAATTACAAATTATTTCTACTGAATTTAATGGATTTTTGTGATTTTAAAAGATTTCAAGGGATTTTAAAAGACTTCATTTAATTTTTAAAGCACTTTAGGGAATAAACTAAAAATTCATTTCAAAGGATTTTAAATATTTTAATTATTTTTAAAGATTTCAGGAAATATTCAAAAGATGTTAAGCAATTTAAAGAGTTGTTATTAGATTTTTAGAGAAATATAAGAAATAAATTTATTTAATTTTTTTTCGAGAGATTTCTATGGATTTTAAGAGTTTTTAAATCTTTTAATAAATTTAAAAATATTTTCAAAGATCCTAAGGGATTTTAAAGAAATTGCACAGGATTTTCGCAGATTTAAATAAAATTTTGATTGATTTTTAAAATATCAAGGGAATGTACAGATTTTCGTATAAAATAAATTATTCCTTTTTAGTTAGTCTAGTTTCTACATTAATTACTTGAATATTTGTATATTATGCATTTAAATTTTAAATAATCTTATAAACTTTTTCCATATAATTTTGTATCATAAAAAATGATAAGAAAATTATTATAGGCCTGTACTGATTTTCCTGTAATATTTATTTGTAAGACATTTTTTCAGGAGTAAAACTTTAGAAAAATATATTTTAACAATTATTTTTTTTTTAGAGCAATAATAACCATGAATTCGACAAACCTGATGAATGAAGCGAAAAAAGCTTTATCGTCAGAAAACAAAATCCAGATCAACAATTTATTCACCGGAGAAAAAAATCTAGAATTCAAGTATGAAAATGAGGATCTAAAACTAAATTATTCTCTCACAAAATACCAGATCACGACTCTCTTGAGAATGTCATTATTTCATCTGATGCAAACTATTGAAAAAGAGGCATTAACCGAAGAGAAAAATTACAACTTTAGAATAATAATAATATCACTCCTACACATAGCAAAAGATTTAGAGCCTGAAAATGAAGAATTCCTGAAAGAATGTACAAATTCCATTTTCAAGAATCCTCTATTGCTAAAATATTTTTTACCCGTTTATAAGAAGAAGGATTTAATGGAGAAAATGTGTACGGAAATTTTTTTGCAAGTGTGTATTACTCTCAACAATATGAGTAAAAATTGTTTATGTATTGAGACTGTAAATCCCTATAAAGAGAAATTGATAACACAGTTAAAATCCACAGTCGAAAAATGCAAAACTAAAAATAAAATGAAACACTGTGTGAAAGCCGAATTTTTTCAAGTTTTTCAGCTGAATCTTTCTGAGATGATTGATTTGCTTAAGGTAATAATGGAATTGCCAGTTGATAGATTTTTGTCATCTGAAAAAACTTGTTTATCCATCTGGGGAGTCACTGTACCAACATTAATAGAAGCTTGCCTACAAGGAAATTCAATTTCACATAGAAATATATTTCCTCTGGATGTAGAACTTTTCAAGAAATTATTTTCATATCTAGTAGATCTTAAAGCTTCTAAAATTGACGTTGGTTTATGGGAAACGAGTTTATGCAAATATCTGCAACGATTTCCTCATAATATTGGAAATCTTGATAAAAGTGAGTATTTGAAAAATATATAAGAGTGCTAAACCAATTTTCAAAATTCCGTGATTTTTCCTAGACTAATTTTTAATTTTTTCTGATTATTTATTTTCGAAGACCAGAATTTTATTCTTGTACGATTTTCAATACAGATTATCTTTTATGAACGGAATAAAACAATTTTAAAGTGAAATAAGATTTCAAATTTATTAATAAGATTTATTAATTTAATTTAATTTATATATTTAACTTATTTATTTATAAAAGATTAATTTTAAATTTAAAAAGACGAATTTTGTGTTCGTATGTACCACTTTCTAACAAAATATTAAATTTTTTAACCAATAGTTAATTAAAGTGGAAAGTTTGACCAAGAAGATTAGTTTTGTACTAAAAACAAAGAATTTTCAACTAAAACAGATATATTTTTAACAAAAAATAGAAAAGCTACGTTTTCTGTAAAATAAAAGAATTTTTTAAAAAATAGTCATATTTTTAAACAAACACCTTGATTTTTAACTAAAATGATTAATCTGGAACAATAAAAAAATGAATTTTTGAAAAAGTAATTCAACTTTGAACCAAAAAAGACGAATTTTCTACAAAAAAGTTCAATTTTCTATAAAATACTTTAATTTCTGTTAAAATAATTGAATTTTTAACAAATAAATGGTTTTTTAACCAAAAAGACGAATTTTTTAACAAAATACATAAATTTTTAACTAAAATAGATGCATTGCCGAAAAATGGAAACGTTACTTTTTCAGTAAAATAAAAGAATTTTCAATAAAAAAGTCGTATTTTTCAAACAAACAGCTTAATTTTCAACTAAAATAATGAATCTGCAAAAAAAATGAATTTTTAACTAATTAATTCAAAACCAAAAAAGACAAATTTCCTACAAAACGGTTGAATTTTCAACCCCTAAATATAAATTTTCTGCAAAAAAATAAAATTTCTATAAAATACTTTGATTTTCAATCAAATAATTAAATTTTTAACAAAAAAGATTGTTTATTAACAAAAAAAAGAATTTTCTAACAAAATACATACATTTTCAATAAAATAGTCATAAAAAAAGATTAATTTTTAACTAAAATGATAAGTCTGGAACAATAAAAAAATTAATTTTTAAGAAAGTAATTCAATTTTTAACCAAAAAAGACATATTTCCTACAAAACGGTTGAATTTTTTACCCCTAAATATAAATTTTCTACAAAAAAGTCAAATTTTCTATAAAATATTTATTTTTAAATAAGATAATTAAATTTGTAACAAAAAAATTGTTTTTTTTTTTACCGAAAAGACGAATTTTTCAATAAAATACATTAATTTCCTACTGAAATAGATGCGTCGCTGAAAAATGGAAAAGTTACGTTTTCAATAAAATAAAAGAATTTTCAATAAAATAGTCATATTTTTCAAAAAAGCTGATAAATTTTTAACTAAAATGATAAAGCTGGAACAATAAAAAAATAAATTTTGAAGAAAGTAATTCAATTTTTAACCAAAAAAGACAAATTTCCTACAAAACGGTTGAATTTTCAACCCCTAAATATAAATTTTCTACAAAAAAGTCAAATTTTTTATAAAATACTTTAATTTTTAAAAAAATAATTAAATTATCAACAAAAAAATGGTTTTTTAACAGAAAAGACGAATTTTTCAACAAAATAGATGCATCGCCGAAAAAATGGAAAAGTTACGTTTTCAGTAAAATAAAAGAATTTTCAATAAAATAGTCATATTTTTCAAAAAAGCTGATAAATTTTTAACTAAAATGATAAAGCT
>JAUELO010000364.1:1285801-1296977 GCA_032357855.1 Amphibolips quercusostensackenii
TAAAAATTTGTCTTTTTTGTACAAAATTGATCTTATTGGTTGAAAATTTACCTTTTTGGTCAAAAGTTTAATTATTTGGTCAAAACCCCATTTATTTTGTTGCAAGTGTAATAATTTTAAGTTTTAATATTAAAAATTTAATTGCAGATCGAATGAAAGGCTCTTATGGATTCGCTTTATTGATGCATTACGCAACGGAGTAGTAGAATTGGGAAGTTCGATGAAGGAAGTTAGATTGAATGGATTTATGGCAACCTTTTTAGCGAGAGCTTCTATCGTCGGAACACAACCACTGCATCCACTTTACTGGCCTCTGCATAAATTTTTCATGGCCAAACCAGCTTTGAAACTTAACACGATACCAGAATTCAAAAAACTCTTTCACAGTACTGAAGTTGATTACGAGGCTCATCGAAATTGGATTTTGGAAGTTATTCGTGATGGATTCAAGTCGGAAAACGATACACAAATCGCTATAAACTGTTCTGTTTTCAATGTTCTGCTGAGTTTTTACGTCTGTTCTTTGTCAGATAAACCAACAAGGGTAAGGATTTATTTAAAAATAAAAAAAACGACCTCAAAATAGAAAAAAAAACTGAAAAAACTCAAAATTATTAGATTCGTTGCTAATAGTGCTGAAAAGTTTCTTTGTGACATTACGAAAAAATTAATGAACAAAATGTCTTACCATTAGGCAAGTGGATAAGAAATTTTTTAATTAAAACCTTTTAACTTTTTTGTGTGGAAAAAAATTTTTAATTTTTTGGGGTAAAATTTATGGAAGATAATTTTGGATGGAAAAAATCGAAATATAGTCTACAAAGAAAAGGGTTTTCATGTTTTTCTTCTTTTTTTAATAAACTTAAGAAAGACGTGCATATTTTTAAGTTAAGAAAAATATATATTTCTATTTTTTACGGATCCTGAAACATGAGTCATTTTTACACAACCTTATCATCTGAATAGTGATAATTCATTAATTACATTTATTGATAATTATCGTAATTAATTGATGGTAAAAATAGTTAATTATATATATTGATAACTAATTTAATTATTTTATTAAATTAATTGATAATTAATTTTAAAAATTAATTATTAATTATAACTTTAAAGTCTACTTTTTTAGATTCCAAACATTTTTGATCGAAAATCTTCATTGCTTTTTGTTTAAAAATAGCTCATGTTTCAGGATCAGCAAAAAATAGACAAAAAATTTTTTTTTTGACTTAAAAATATATAAGTGCAGGTACGTGTTTCTTTAGTTCATTAAAAAAAAAAACAGGCAAAAAAATAAAACATTTTTTTGCAACCTTAGTAGGTACAAATTAACAAAACTCCATTTTTCGTTGTTTTTTGAAAATATTATTTTTCGACGAACAAATTTTTACTTTTTTTTATCCAAGATTAATCACTTCGATAATTTTTACCCAAAAAAATTTTTAATTTTAAAGTTAATCACAAATTTTATATGAAAAATTCGGCATTTTCAAACAAGAATCATTGTACTTTGCACAAGATTTAGATTATTTTAGCAATTTTTTATTATGTTATTGTTTTTTATCAAAATTTGATATTTTTAATTAAAAAATCATCAAAATTTTTAGATTATTATTTAGTCATTAAATTTACCATTTTTTGCGAATCAAACTGAAAATTGTTATAGATTTTAAAGATTTACAATTTTGGAACAATTATAGGTTATGTTAACATTTTTTGCCGCAAATTGGTATTTAAAATTTTTTAAATTTTATTTTTGAAGAAGACATAACTTTTAAAAAAAGATTTACTGTTTTTGAACAATTTAAAGTTATGTTAACATTTTATTGCTGGAAATTAGAATTTTTAATAAAAAAAATTATATTTTAGAGAAGATTCACAACTTTTCAAAGAAGATTCACAGTTTTTGAACAATTTAAGGTTATATTAGGATTTTATAACTAGAAATCAGTCATTTTAAATAAAAATCTTAAAAGTTTAGATAAGATTTACAATTAGATACCATTTGTTAATATTTTATGTTATTATTTTTCATCAAAATTTGATATTTTTAATTTAAAAATCATAAAAATTTTCAGATTATCATTCAGTCATTAAATTTACCATTTTTTGCGAATGAAACCGGAAATTGCTATAGATTTTAAAAATTTACAATTTTGGAACAATTTTAGGTTATGTTAAAATTTTTGGCCTGAAATTGATATTTTAAATTTAAAAAATTTTATTTTAAAGAAGATTCATAACTTTTAAAAAAAGATTTATCGTTTTCGAACAACTTTAAGTTATGTTAACATTTTTCGCCGGAAATTAGAATTTTAAATAAAAAAATGATATTTCAAAGAAGATTCACAACTTTTTAAAGATTCACAATTCTTAAACAATTCAAGGTTATATTAAGATTTTTTAACCAGAAATCGGTCATTTTAAATAAAAATCTTTAAAGTTTAGAGAAGATTTACAATTAGGAACCATTTGTTATTTTTTTTGTGTTAAGAGTTTTTCGTCAAAGTTTGATATTTTTAATTAAAAAATCATCAGATTCTTCTGATCATCACTTAGTCATTAAATTTACAATTTTTTGTCGTATTATACCGGAAATTGCTGTAGATTTTTAAGATTTACAATTTGGGAATAATTTTAGGTTATGTTAAAAATCTTTTGCCGGAAATTGGTATTTTAAATTTAAAAAAATTATATTTATAAGAAGATTTACAACTTTTCACAGAAGATTCACAATTTTTAAACAATTTAAGGTTATATTAGGATTTTTAACTAGAAATCGGTCATTTTAAATAAAAATCTTTAAAGTTTAGAGAAGATTTACAATTAGGAACAATTTGTTATTATTTTATGTTAGAGTTTTTTGTTAAAATTTGATATTTTCAGTTAAAGAATCATAAGATTCTTTTGATTATCACTTATTTATTAAATTTACTTTTTTTTGTCGTATTATACCGGAAATAACTGTAGATTTTCAAGATTTACAATTTGAGAATAATTTTAGGTTATGTTAAAATCTTTTGCCGGAAATGAGTATTTAAAATTCTTTAAATTTTATTTTAAAGAAGATTCATAACTTTTTAAAGAAGATTTAGCTTTTTTGAACAATTCGAAGTTATGTTAATATTTTTTGCTAAAAATAAGAATTTTAAATAAAAAAATTATATTTTAAAGAAGACTCACAACTTTTTAAAGAAAATTCACAATTTTTGACCAATTCAAGGTTATATTAAGATTTTTTAACCAGAAATCGGTCATTTTAAATAAAAATCTTCAAAGTTTAGAGAAGATTTACAATTAGAAACCATTTGTTATTATTTCATGTTAGAGTTTGTCGTCAAAATTAGATATTTTTGATTAAAAAATCATAAGATTCTTCTGATCATCACTTAGTCATTAAATTTACAATTTTTTGTCGCATTATACCGGAAATTGCTGTAGATTTTGAAGTTTTACAATTTGGGAATAATTTTAGTTTATGTTAAAATCTTTTGCCGAAAATTAGTATTTTAAATTAAAAAAATTTAATTTCAAAGAAGATTCATAACTTTTCCAAGGAGATGTACCGTTTTTGAACAATTTAAAGTTATGTTAACATTTTTCGCTGGAAATTAGGATTATAAATTTAAAAAATTATATTTTAAAGAAGATTCACAACTTTTCAGAGAAGATTCACAATTTTTGAACAATTCAAGGTTATATTAAGATTTTCTAACCAGAAATCGTCCATTTTAAATGAAAATCTTCAAAGTTTAGAGAAGATTTACAATTAAGAACCATTTGTTATTATTTCATGTTGGAGTTTGTCGTCAAAATTTGATATTTTTAATTGAAAAATCATAAGATTCTTCTGATTATCACTTAGTCATTAAATTAACAATTTTTTGTCGTATTGTGCCGGAAATTGCTATAGATCTTCAGGATTTACAATTTTGTAACAATTTTAGGTTATGTTAAAATCTTTTGCCGGAAATTGGTATTTCAAATTAACAAAATTTTATTTTAAAGAAGATTTATAACTTTTTAAAGAAGATTTACCGTTTTTGAATAATTTAAAGTTATGTCAACATTTTTCGCCGGAAATTAGAATTTTAAATTTAAAAAATTATATTTTAAAGAAGATTCACAACTTTTCAAAGATTTACAATTTTTGAAAAATTCAAGGTTATATTAAGATTTTCTAACCAGAAAATGTCTATTTTAAATAAAATTTTTTAAAGTTTAGAGAAGATTTTACAATTAGGAACCATTTGTTATTATTTTATGTTAGTATTTTTCATCAAAATTTGATATTTTTAATTAAAAATCATAAAAAAATTTATATTATCATTTAGTCTTTAAATTCACAATTTTTTGCCGTATTATACCGGAAATTGCTATAGATTTTAAAGATTTAAAATTTTGGAACAATTTTAGGTTATGTTAACATTTTTTGCCGGAAATTGGTATTTTAAATTTTTTAAATTTTATTTTGAAGAAGACTCGAAACTTTTCAAAGAAGACTTACCCTTTTTTAAACAATTTAAGGTTATGTTAACATTTTTCGCCTGAAATTAGAATTTTGAATAAAAAAATTATATTTTACACAAAATTCACAACTTTTTAAAGAAGATTCACAATTTCTAAACAATTCAAGGTTATATTAAGATTTTTTAAGCAGAAATCGGTCATTTTGAATAAAAATCTTTAAAGTTTAGAGAAGATTTACAATTAGGAACAATTTGTTATTATTTTGTGTTAGAGTTTTTCGTCAAAATTTGATATTTTCAATTAAAAAATCATAAGATTTTATTGATTATCATTAAGTCAATAAATTTACAATTTTTTGTCGTATTATACCCGGAATTGCTATAGATTTTCAAGATTTACAATCTGGGAACAATTTTAGGTTATGTTAACATTTTTTGCCGGAAATTGGTATTTTAAATTTTAAAAATTTTATTTTTAACAGATTCATAACTTTTCAAAGAAGATTTACCTTTTTTGACCAATTTAAAGTTATGTTAACATATTTCGCCGGAAATTAGAATTTTAAATTTAAAAAATTTTATTTAAAAGAAGATTAATAACTTTTTAAAGAAGATTGACCGTTTTTGAACAATTTAGGGTTATGTTAATATTTTTCGCTGGAAATTAGTATTTTAATTAAAAAAACATTGTATTTTAAAGAAGATTCACAACTTTTGGAAGAACATTTACCATTTTTGAACAATTTAAATGTTATTTTAAGATTTTTTTAACAGAAATCGGTCATTTTAAATAAAAATCATTAAGTTTCAAAGAAGATTTACAATTGAGAACCATTTGTTATTATTTTATGTTAGTGTTTTTCGCACGAATTTGGTAATTTGTTCTAAAGTGCAGCGGTTTAAATATCTATACATTGTATAAAAATATTATCTACATATATCAATTCTGAAGTTAAGATATCATTTTTCTTTAATTATTTTAAATATTGTTCTATCTTTTTCTTTCTACTATTTTAGATCATAGATATAATTAAATAAACAAATTGTAGATCAACACTAATTTTATATTCTAATTTAAAAATTGCATGAGACAAATAATAATAATATTAATAATAATAATAAATTCAACTGTTTTATTAATGATTAAATTTTGTGTTGAAAATTAAACTGTTTTGTAGAAAACTCGTCTTTTTTGGTTGAAAATTGAACTACTCAGTTAAAAATTTTTTTTCTGATTAAAGATGTATCCTGTTACTTAAAATTTATCTCTTTAGTGAAAAATTTAAGTATTTTGTAGGAAATTAATTTTTCTTGTTGAAAATTAATTTTTTTAACTGACAATTTTACCTCTTTATTTTTTGTTGAAAATTGATCTTTTTTTAGTTGAAAATTTGACTAGTTTTTAAAATTTTTTGTTGAAAATAGATTTACTGGGTTAAAACTTGAACTGTCTTTTTTTTTTAAATTTGTTTGCATAAATGTTTAGCATGCTGGTTGAAAATTTATCTCTGGTGGAATATTTAACAATTTTGTTAAAAAATCGTTTTCTTTGTTTGTTGAGAACTTATATTCTTTAGTTGAAAATTTAACTATTTGCTGAAAAATTTAACTATTTTTTTGAAAATTTAACTACCTGCTTGAAATTCAAGTATTTATTAAAAATTATTCCTTTTTTGTAGCAAATTAATCTTCTTTGTTGAAAGTTCATCTTTTTAGTTAAAAACTAACTTTTTTGTTGAAACTGTTTTGTAGAAAATTATTTTTTTTTGTAAAATTTTTTTTATTAGTTGAAGAATAATTTGTTTAACTGAAAATTGAATTATTGTTTTATTTTTGGTTGAAAATGTATCTCTTTATTCTAAAATTCAACTAAATGGTTGTTTGTTAAAATTTTTTTTTTTTAATTAATCTTCTTCGCTGAAAATTACTTCTTTTATTAAAGATTCATCATTTTAGTTGAAAATTCTTTCTTTCATTTATTCGGAATTAATTATTTTTTAAACTAAAAATTTACTTATTGTATTTTTGGTTGAAAATGTATCGTTTTTAGTTTGGAATTCAACTATATAGTTGAAAATTCATGTATTTTGTTGAAAATTTGCTTCTTTTTTTGTAGAAAATTTATCTTATTTGCTGAAAATTAATGTTTTTAACTGTTATTTAACTGCTTCATTTTTGGTTAAAAATTGATCTTTTTTAATTAAAAATTTAACTAATTGTTTGAAATTTCATGTATTTTGTAAACAATTCATCCTTTTTGGTTGAAAATTAAACTTGTGTTGAAAATTAAACTGTTTTGTAGGAAATTCATATTTTTGGGTTGAAATTAAAATTACTGGGTTCAAACTTGAACTGCCTTGTTGAAAATTTATTTCTTTGGATGAAGATTTATTATGTCGGTTGCAAATTTATTTTTTTGGTGCAACAGTTAAATATTTTGTTTAAAATTCGTTTTTTTCGTTTGTTAAAAATTGATACTTTTTAGTTAAAAATTTAAATATTTGAAAATTCAAGAATTTTGTTAGAAATTTGTTCTGTTTGGTATAAAATTAATCTTTTTCGTTTAAATTCAATCTTTTTGGTTAAAAATGAACTTTTTTGTTAAAACTGTTTTGTAGAAAATTCATATTTTTTGATTGAAAACTTTTTTTTTGTTAGTTGAAAATTAATTTGTTTAACTGAAAATTCAATTGTTCTGTTTTTGGTTGAAAGTGTATTTTTTTTAGTTTAAAATTTAACTATATGGTTGTTTGTTAAAAATCCTTTTTTGTTTTAGAAAATTGATTCTCTTCTCTGAAAATTCCTTTCTTTGGTTAAAGATTCACCATTCTAATTGAAAATTCGTTTGTTTTTATTTGTTCAAAATTAATTTTTTTTTGTGTAGAAAATTAATCTTTTTTGCTGAACATTAATTTTTTTGGTTGGAAATTCGAAACAATTTGGTTAACAATTAATCTATGTTGCTGAAAAAGCACTATTTTCACTTGATATGTTAGGAATTTGTAGCGTTTCAAATTGAATTTAATATAGTACCCATATTAATTTAATTTAAAATAATTTATTCCCCTCTGTTCGTGTTTTTTTTTAATTGATATTTATGTAGTTTAAAATTTTACTAATTGAAAATTTAACTATTTGTTTGAAAATTGAAGTATTTTGTTAGCAATTTATCCGATTTCGTAGGAAATTAATCTTTGTCGTTGGAAGTTTATCTTTTTGGTTTAAATTTTTTTTTATCAGTTGAAAATTAATTTTTTAAACTGAAAATTGAATCATTTGAGTGAAAAAATAATTTTGTTAACTAAAAATTTAATTATTCTATTTTTGTTCGAAAATGAATTTTTAAGTTTAAAATTCTATTATATGGCTGCTTGTTAAAACTTGAACTGCTTTTTTAAAATTCCTTCTTTTGGTTAAAGATTCATCATTTTAGTTGAAAATTCGTTTGTTTTGATTTGTTCAAAATAACATTTTTTAAATTAAAAATTGAATAATTTTTTTTTTTAAATGTTTTTTTTTAGCTTAAAATTCAACTATGTGGTAGAAAATTAATGTATTTTGTTGAAAATTCGTTTTTTTTGTAGAAAATTAATCTTCTTCTTTAAAACTTTAAAACAATTTGGGTAAAAAGTAATCTATTTCATTTAAAGGAATTCATTTCCCTCTTTTTATGAAAAATCTCCTTATTTCCCCTGTATTTGTTTTCTATTTTTTTTAAATTACTTTGATTAGAATTTGTAATTATTCATCATGTTAATTACAAATTTATCTTTTTGGTACATTATTAAACTATTTTGTTGAAAATTTGTGTTTTTTTGTTTATTGAAAATTCATACTTTTTAATTAAAAACTTAACTGTTTGAAAATTCAACTATTTGTTTGAAAATTCAAGTATTTTGTCAAAAATTCGTCCTGTTTGGTAGAAAAATAATTTTCTTCGTTGAAAGTTTACTTAAGTTGAAAATTCGTTTTTTTGTTAGTTGAAAAATAATTTTTTTAACTGAAAATTTATTTGTTCTGTTTTTTTGTTAGTTGAAAAATAATCTTTTTTCAACCGAAAATTTAATTATTCTATTTTTGGTTGAAAATGTATCTTTTTGGTTTCAAATTCTAATATATGGATGTTTGTTAAAACTTAAACTGCTTTTTTGAAAATTTCTTCTTTTAATCAAAGATACATAGTTTTATTTACAAATTGATCTGTGGTGAAAAATTAAACAATTTTGTTGGAAGTTTAGTATTTTGGTTAAAGATTCATCATTTTAGTTGAAAATTTGTTCTTTTTTCTTCAAAATTAAATTTTCTAAATTGAAAATTGAATTATCCTATTTTTGGTTGAAAATTTATCTTTTTCACTTTATAATTCAACTATATGGTTATAATTTATGTATTGCGCTGAAAATTAGTTTTTATGTCAAAAATTAATCTTCCTTGTTCAAAATTCTTTTTTTTTTGGTAGAAAATTAATCTTTTTGGTTTAAAATTCAACTACTGGGTTAAAAATTCATTTCTGTCGTTGTTGATGATTTATTATTTTAGTTAAAACTTAATTTCTTTGCTTCAAAATTTAACTATTTTGTTGAAAATTCGTTTTTCTTTGTTAAAAATGAATTTCTTTGACTGAAAATTAAACTACTAGTTTAAAAATTCCATTACAAATTTAACATTTTTTTTAAAATTCATTTATTTTGTTAAAAATTAACCTTTTTGGTAAAATATAATCTTTTTGATTGAAAATTCATCTCTTTAAATACAAAATTAGTATTTTTTCATTGAAATGTTTTTTAACTGAAAATTTAATTATTCCACTTTTTGTCAAAAATTTATCTTTTTTGTTGAAAATTTGTCTTTTTTTGGTAGAAAATTCAAGTATTGTTTAAATTTTTTTTGAATTAAAATGTAACTATTAGTTTGAAAATTTCTTTAAAAAATTAAAATTTGGTTGAAAATTCATTAATTTTGTTAAAAATCAATCTTTTTTGCTAAAAAAATGATTTGTTTGGTTGGAAAATCATTTTTCTTATTAAAAAGTTAGTATTTTTATATTGAAATTCAATTTTTTTAACTGAAAATTGAAGTATTCCAGTTTCCGTCGAAAATTTATTTTTTCTGATAGACATTGAATGTTCTCGATTATTATTTTATGGTAGTAAATTCATCATTTGAGTTGAAAATTCAACTACTGGGTTAAAAATTCAGGTTTTTGGTTATAAATTTATTATTTTAGTTAAAAATTAATTTCCTTGTTTAAAAATTTAACTATTCTGTCGGAAATTCGTTATTTTTGTTTTTAAAAATAGATTTTTTGACTGAAAATTCAGCTATTCCATGTTTAGTTTAACAGTTTTTTTTTACTTGAAAATTTCTGTATTTTGTCGAAAATTTGTTTTTTGAGGCAAAATAATTATTTTTTTAGTGACTGATTAACCTTTTTTACTGAAAATTAATTTATTTGGTCGAAAATTTAACTATATATTATTTTAAAAATTGCTTTAAAAATTGAAAATCTGGTTGAAAAAACATTTCGTTGATGAAAATTCTTGTTTTTACAATTGAAAATTAATTTTTTTTAACTAAAAATGTATCTTTTTTGATAGACATTTATTCTTCTTATTTGTAAATTCACTTGTTTAGTTAAAAATTTAACTAATTTGTTGAAAATTAACCTATTTTGTTGAAGATTTGTCTTTTTTTGGTAGTAAATTCATCTTTTGAGTTGAAAATTCAACTATTGGGTTAAAAATTTATTTTTATGGTTGAAAATTCAAAACAATTTGGTTAACAATTAATCTGTTTTGTTAAAAATGCACTATTTTTACTTGATATGCTAGGAATTCATAGCGTTTCAAGTTGAATTTAATATAGTACCCATATTAATTTAATTTAAAAGAATTTATTCCCCTCTTCTCGTGAAAAATTGATGTCCGCTAAATTATATTCATGGTTATAAATAATATTCATAACCATGAATAATATTTAGCAAACATCTATGATTCTTTTTTTCGTCGCCTGGGCAACATAACCCAACCTGTCATTCGACTTAGAATATATTGAGTCGCGGCACTCAGTCAAAAAGTTAAGTCCCTCTGGCAACCGATAGCGCAGGCGCGGCTTCGTTCATTGTTCACCCTCGTAGACTTTCACTTGGCGAAAGCGCGCCAATCGCGCGAAACCCGCAACCCGCAGCCTCGCCAAAAAGATTCTCGCTTGTTGACTTGCGCACTGCGACCGCGGGCTAATGCCCCACTCACATGCGTCGTGAATTACGCGCCGTCGTCCGATCTAGTCATGAAGTACAGCGCGTTTCGAGACCGAGCGACAGGATTAGATTTCGGATTCTATGTTTGTGATTGTCTATTTGTTTTTATGTATTGTGATTGTCTTTTGTGATTGTAACTGTGATTGTGATTGACCATCAGGCAAATGAAGGTGTTTGGCTAGCATCTGTCCTAATTATTTTGACGAAGGCGTGTGGCGCACGTCGCTGATAAACTAAAATAACTCTAACTAAACAAAGTGCATTGTAGTGATAGTGCTGTGCAATGTCCCTCGCATCATCGCGGTGCTGAAATGAAGGGCAAAAACAGTCTCAAAGTGAGGTCTTGGGATGAAAACATTAGTGAAAAAATCAAGCCCTATGATAGAACGGAAAGTGTGAAAACAGTGCCATTCAAGACCAGTAACAGATACCTGGTACTTCAAAATGA
>JAUELO010000364.1:1405511-1416702 GCA_032357855.1 Amphibolips quercusostensackenii
AACAAAGGCCTAGTGCGGACATCTGACGGCAGAAAAAATCGCTTTTTCTCTTAATTTTCCTCAAATTATATCGCAAGTGATGTTTAGTGATAGAAAATTATCATTCGATATTTTTTATCAATTTCATAAACAAATTATGTAAACAAATGCCCAGTTTTGACATTTGAAGGAATGAAGAAATCGTTTTTCACCTGATTTTTCTTAAATTATGTTGTCAGTTTATTCGTGCTATATTTTGTGAACAAAGTAGATAATTTGTTTAAAAAATTGATAAATAATATCGGATAATAATTTTCCATAAATAAACGTTACTGGCGATATCATTTAAGGAAAAGTAAAAAAAAAATTTTTCTGCCTTTGAATGTCCACAGTGGCCATTTGTTTATATAATTTGTTTATGAAATTAATAAAAAATATCGGATGATAATTTTCCATAACTGAACATCACTAGCGACATAATTTGAGGAAATTTAAAAGAAAAGCGATTTCTTTTGATTTTTAAATGTCTACACTGTGCATTTGTTTATAAATTTGTTAATAAAATAAATAAAACATATCGGATGATAATTTTCCATTACTAAACATTACCGGCGACATAATTTGAGAAAAATTAAGAGAAAAGACTGTTTCTGTCTGCTTTTAAATGTCCACACTAGGAATTTGTTTATATAATTTGTTTATAAAATAATAAATATATCGCATGACAAATTTTTATGATTGCATCTTACTTTTTTGACAAAAGCAAGTAATTTTAACGCAAAATTTTACTTTGAAAACGAAGAGTTTACAGTGTAGATTATTTGATAAGTTAATTTGTTCATAACAATTAACTTAACCATGGCATAATTTTTTCTTGCTTTTGACTACCACTGTGTAAAAATTTTGGTAATGCTAATAATAGAAAAAATTTTTCACGAAGATAAACAAAAAAAAAGCGAAAAAATCGACTTTTTCTTCACTCTTTGAATTAACATAATAGTATATTGTGTTACGAGACAGTAATTGCGCCTTTGACAGCGGACGAGGGTCAAAGGTGCCATTGTTGTCTAGTGACACACGATATTTTATGCAAAAAAGAACGATTCAGAATTTTTCCGGTCACATGTCGGCAGTCTGCGCCTGCGCAGTAGCTCGAACGCTACTGCACAGGCGCACACGTAAGATTTTCGACGATTGGCGTCCCGCAGGTAAAGATACAATTATACTACCGAAATACAGACGAAAAAACGCGGGAATGTTCCGATTTCGCATAAAAGTTTAAACAAAAAAAAACTAAAAAGTCAGGGCCTATGTATCTCCTTGAAATATAATGCTGGATTATTCTAAAAAAAAATCCAAAATCGGTTAAGAATTGCCAGTTACAAGTTATTTTTAAAATAATTTTTTTAATTCATCCTACTGTGGGTTGTCCCGTTGTTTCGTCGTATTTGTTTTCAGGAAAGGAAAGAGAGGGCTACTCCTAATACACAACTCACAATGGGGAGGAAAGTAGGAAAATTCAGGGGAGAAGAAATAGGGGAGGTGAGAAGAAATGGAAGGAGTGAAGTAGGGGAAATGAGGTGTGGAGAAGTAAGGAGAAATAAAGGAAGGAGAAATAGGGGACGTGATGGAAAAGGAGGGTAGGGTCTGTGAGAAAAATGGTGAGAAACGTGGGGAGCGCAATTAGAGAAAGTGAGGGGAAATGAGGGGATTAGAGTTACTGAAAAAAGTGTGAGGGGAAGTCAGAGGAGGAAGCAGATGAGGGAGAAGATAGGGAAGGGATAGAAAGCGAAGGTTGAAGTGTGGTGAGGGATAATAGAGGTAAAGTTTGTGAATTCATGTGAAGTGACGGAAATAAGAGGATGGGAAGTAAGGGAAGCAGGGGTAAATGCAGGGAGATAAGTAGGAGAAATAAGTAATAAGCGTAGGGGCTGTAGTAGAAGTGGTGTGTAATAATGAAGGGTGAGTAACGGAAGTAAGAGGAATGAGGTGGGTAGAAGAAATAAAAAATATGAAGGGGAAGCAAGGAGAGGTGTGAAATATGAGAAAATATGAGGGAAATATGAAAAAGAATTTGGGTAAGGAAGGGAAAGCGAAGGTTGGAGTGTAAGTGGTAGTAGCAGAGGTGGAGAGGAAAAGTAGGAGAATGTATAGGGAGTAAGAAAAATGAGAAACTGGCTAGAAAGGAAATTGACGGAAAACGCAGGAAAACGAATGGAGGTGAGTAGAGGAAATCAGGAGTAAGAAAGTAAGAGCTAGAGAATGTAAGAAAAAATGTAAATGGAAGTGAGGAGAGGAGGAACTTAGGAAGAAGTTGGGGAAGGAATAGAACCCGAAAGTTCAAGTTTGGAGGGGTAGTAGGCTGAGAAGAAAAATAGGGTAATGCAGGGGGATTGAAGAAGGAAAAGTATAGAAAGGGAAGGCTTAAACCAGCGATTCCTAAAGTAATTCCCGCGGTAGGGTACCCTACCCCGGGCAGGGGGATGCTACCCCGGTCCGGAAAGCTCGGTAGGCTTCGTGGCAGGCTCCCCGCTGCGAGCCGATGAATGACTGTTTCATTTACTTGACTTAAGTACTAACTCCAGGGATCACAGTCCATTCCCTCTTTTCACATAATATTCTTTTTTGCCCCTCTTTCTTACTCAAATTTGAAAAATCACCTAAAACACCTAAAATCAAGATTTTTGACCCAATTTTTCCCATTTTTCCTCTTTTTTTTTTAAAAAAGTTTCGATTTATTTTTTGAGGATAAACAAAAATTTAAGACATTAGAAAACCAAACGATTTAAAGAATTCAAATAATTTTTTATAGAGAAAACAAGCTTCAATAAAATAATTAAATTTTTCAAAAAATAATTAATTTTTTAACCGAAAAGACCAATTTTCAACAGAATACGTGCATTTTCAACTAAATAGTTCAACTAATAACCTAATAGTTCAATTTTTACTTAAAAACATGATTTTTTTGACTAAACAGTTTGAATTTTAACCAAAAAACGTACATTTTCAACTACAAATTAAATAATTTGATGTTCAGTTTAAAAAAATAAATGTTTGACAAGCAAGTTCAACGTCAAACTAAGTAGTCGTTTTTTCAACCAAAAACTATGTATTTTCGAACCAAAGATACGATTAAAAAAAAAGTGAATTTGAACTTAGAAAGATTTTTCAGTCAAGAAAAAAATTGTCAACCAAAATAATTAAATTTTTAAACTAGAAAACGAATTTTTTAAAAATACATAAATTACTAACCAAATATTTAAATTCTCATCTGACAAAGATAAATTTTATGTTGATAATAGAACAGTTTCATTTACAGTTTGAAAAATTGATTGTCAAACATCAAATATAACAAATTTTCAAGCGAAGAAAGAAATTTTCAACTAGAATTATGAGTCTTTATCAAAAAAAAAATTAATTTTTAACAAACTAGTTGAAATTTCAAACAAGTGTTTGAACTTTAAACCAAAAAAGACATCATCTAAACTAAATATCTGATAGTAAATATTTTAGCCAAAAAAAAACAACTTATTTTACATTTTAAAAAACTTGAATTAAAAAAAACGTATTTGCAACTAAGAAAGATTTTTCAGTCAAAAGAGAAAAAAAATTTCAGTAAAATTTTTGAATTTATAAGCCAAAAATGCGATTCTTTTACAAAACAGTTGAATCTTGAACTCAAAAATATAAATTTTTAACAAAAAAAAAAAATTTCAACCAAATAGTTGAATTTTTAACTAAAATAGGTAATTTTCATTTATCGCAAATAGAATAATTAAATTTTCATTTTTAAAAATTATTGTTGTTTTGAGGAAAAAAGAAGAACTCTATACAAAACAGTTAAATTTTTAACAAAAAAATTAATTTTTAACAAAATGGATGAGTCTTTAACCCAAAGAAAAATTTCAATAGACAATAAATTTTCAACCAAATAGTTCAATTTATAAACTCGAAAATATAAATTTTCAACAAAACTGAAATGCGTGACAGAAATAGATTATTTTTTTAGCCAAATAGTTATATTTTCACCAAAAAAAGGTAAAATTTCTACCAAATAAAAAAAAATTTTAAATCACTTTTTCACATTAAAATTAAACTTGAACATCTTAGGAACAGAAGCAAAAAAAGTAGATTTTTTAAATATTAATTTATTTTATTTTTATATTATTAACTGGTAGTTAACTAAGAAAAATACTTTCAACATTTGTGCACAGGCATTTTAAAATTAATGGTCAAAGCATCGGCAACTGTAATTTGGTGATTGTGAATTCTCTTTGGTTAAAGCTCCTTCGGCTTTAACGAACACATTCCCATCACGTATTATCATGTATGTATGTATTAAGTTGTATATTAAATGTATTTCTGAACCTGAAACTGAGATTATTTATTCAGACATTGCAAAATATACTAAAAATTTTATTTATCATGATTATTTTAATATTTTTTCCTTATATTGCATTAAAAAGTTATTCTCAGCTGCCCTGAAAAATGTATTATTTTAATAATTTTATATTAATACAATTCATAATATGCATTGGTATTGAAATAGACGTATTTTTATTGTCTTGTTTTATAATTAAAGTAAGTGCGCATCCTATAAAAAACAATTTTGTTATTAAATATTTTATTTCAATTTATTTTGTTTTTACATAAATTTAATTTGTCTATTTTTAATCTAATTTTTTACTATTTGAACTAAAAATACGCTTTGTACCCTAAAGTGGTTCTAAGCAAGTTTGTGGATATAATTTAGGCGAACAATTTTGATATTAAAATGTTATTTTAGCTTGTGCCGTTTTTACAGAAAGTTAACTTTTTTATTTTTAGTATATTTTTACAACAAGTGTTTATAACAAATTTGTAGCTCTTTTTTGTTTAAACAACGTTTTTTTTCATTTTTTTCATAGCTTGCGTCATTTGCCTGAAAATTTATTTTTAAAAATTTTTAATTCTATTTTTTACGACTATAACTAAAACTACGCTTTCCATCAAGAAATAAGTAATTAAAAGTTTGTAGCTCTCTTTTAAGAGAGCAACTTTTTTCCAAATATTTCTTTTCGTATCTTGTGTGGTTTGTCTAAAAATTTTATTTTTACATTTTTTTTATTTTTTATTATATATTTTTTACAATTAAAACCAAAACTACGCTTTCCATCAAGAAACAAGTAATAAAAAGTTTGTAGCTCTTTTTTGAGAAAACAACTTTCTTCTATATATTTTTTCCGTATCTTGTGTGGTTTGTCTAAAAATTTTTTTTTTACGTTTTTCTTTACAAATAAAAAAAAATTACGCATCCTATCAAAAAATAAAGCATAAAAAATTTATAGCGCTGATTTTTGTGTAAATAACTTTTGTGTAATTATTTTTATCGTAGTTGGTGTCGTTTTTCCAAAAATTAAATTTTTTAATTTTTAATTTTATTTTTTGAAATTAAAAAAAACTACGCGTCTTGTCGAAAAAAGATAAGTGATAAATTTGTAGCTTCTTGTTTTTGGATGAGCACCTTTCTTTTATTAATTTTTTTTATGGCTGGCGTCGTTTGTCCAAAAATTTAATTAAAAAAAATTTTTTATTTTATTTTTTACGACTATAACCAAAACTACGCTTTCCATCAAGAAATAAGTGATAAAAAGTTTGTAGCTCTTTTTTGAGAGAGCAACTTTCTTCCAAACATTTTTTTTGTATTTTGTGTGGTTTGTCTGAAAATTTAATTTTTTCATTTTTAATGTTGTCTTCTACGAATAAAACAAAAACTACGCATCCTATTAAAAAATGAACTATAACAAATTTTTACGCTCTTTTTTGTGTAAGCAAATTTTGTCTAATTTTTTTCATAGCTTGCGTCGTTTATCTAAAAATTAAATCTTTTTATTTTTAATTCTATTTTTTTACGATTAAAATTAAAACTACGCTTTCCATTAAGAAATAATTGATAATAAGTCTGCATCTCTTTTTTGGGAAAACAACTCTTATAAAATTTTTTTTTTTGTAGATTGTGTCGTTTGTCTAACGATTTTATTCTTTATTTTCTACGTTTTCTTTACGAAAAAAACAAAAATTACGCACCATAAAAAAAATAAACTATAAAAATTTGTAGCGCTGTTTTTTGTGTGAATAACTTTTGTGTAATTATTTTTATTGTAGTTGGTGTCGTTTTTCCAAAAATTAAATTTTTTACTTTTATTTTTTTGGATTTAAAAAAACTACACGTCCTGTCAAAAAATGATGAGTGATAAATTTGTAGCTTTTTGTTTTTGGATGAGCACCTTTGTCCATTCATTTTTTTCATAGCTGGCGTCGTTTGTCCAAAAATTTATTTTATAAAATTTTTAATTCTATTTTTTACGACTATAACCGAAACTACGCTTTTCATCAAAAAATGGTTAATAAAAGGTTTGTAGCTCTTTGTTAGGAGAACAACTTTCTTCTAAATATTTTTTTCGTATCTTGTGTGGTTTGTCTAAAAATTTTATTTTTTCATTTTCAATGTTTTCTTTTACGAATAAAACAAAAACTAGGCATCCTATCAAAAAATGAATTATAACAGATTTTCAAGGCTCTTTTTTGTGTAAACAACTTTTGTCTGATTTTCTTCGTAGCTTGCGTTGTTTATCTAAAAATTAAATCTTTTTATTTTCAATTCTATTTTTTACGATTGAAACAAAAACTACGCTCTCCATTAAGAAATAATTGATAACAAATTTGTCGTTTTTTTTTAGGAGATCAACTTTCATGTAAAATATTTTTTTTGTATCTTGGGTCGTTTGTCAAAAAACTTAATTTTTTAATTTTTAACGCTTTTTTCTACGAAAAAAAAAACAAAAACTACGCACTTTATCCAAAAGTGAAATGGCCAATTTGCAGCGCTTTTTTCGTGTCAATAACTTCTGTATGATTATTTTATTCGTAGTTTGTGTCGTTTGTCCAAAAATTTAATTTCATTATTTTTTATTTTATTGTTTACGACTAAAACAGAAACTACGCGTCTTGTCAAAAAATTATTAGTAATAAATTTGTAGCTTTTTTGGATGATCACCTTTTGTCCGTTCATTTTTTTCATAGCTTGCGTCGTTTGTCCAAAAATTTATTTTTAAAAATTTTTAATCTATTTTTCACGATTAAAACCAAAAATACGCTTTCCATCAAGCAATAATTAATAACAAGTTTATAACTCTTTTTTGAGCGAACAACTTTCTTCTAAAATTTTTTTTTCGGATCTTGTGTCGTTTGTCAAAAAATTTGATTTATTTTTATTTTTAATGTTGTTTTTCACAAATAAAACAAAAACTACGCATTCTATTAAAACGTGAATTGTAACCAATTTTCAACGCTCTTTTTTTGTAAACTTCTGTCCAATTATTTTTTTGCAGCTTGCGTCGTTTTTCCAAAAATTAAATTTTTTTATATTAAATTCTTTTTGTTTACGATTAAAATAAAAACTACGCTTTCCTTAAAGAAATAATTCATAACAAGTTTGTAGCTCTTTTTTGGGAGAACAACTTACATCTAAATTTTTTTTTCGTAGCTTGTGTCGTTTGACTAAAAATTTTATTTTTCTATTTTTAATGCTTTTTTTACAAATAAAGCAAAAACTACGTGGCCTGTAAGAAAGTGATTAATAACAAATTCGTAGATAATTTTTGGGTGCACAATTTTCGTTAACTCATATTTTCTTGTATTTTGCGTAGTTTAAGTCCAAAATGAAATTTTTTATTTTTTTTATAAGATAAAAGTTTGAATTTTCGATTTTTTAATGAAATTCAAGAATTTGTTATGATAAACTAGTAAAACTTTAAAAAAACAATGTTTTCCTTCCCGCAAATTTTTTCATATCGTACGTTGTTTGGCTTAAAATGTTCACTTTCTTTTGTTTTTTTTGGGCTTTCTTTTTTTTACATTCACATCATGATGAAAATGTAAAAAAATAAAAAATGACAATTTTTCAATTTTGCTTACCTTTTTTTTTTTAATTTTTGATGTAGTTGAATTTGACTTTCGTATGTATTTTTATTAGTGAAAATCGCTGAAGTGTTCAAGAAAATTTTTAAAGACAAATAAGATTTTTTTTTACTAGAATTAATTTTAAAGACTAGAAAACTTGCTGAAGAAAAGGCGTTAATGTTAGAGAGCATTTTCTTTTGATATTTACGAGGTACCCATATGATTAAAAAGTTTTTTAAAATGAATAAAATCCCCTCTTAACTTTCTTTTTGAAAAAAAAAACATTTTTTATTTAAAATTAAACTACTTAATCGCTCTGATTCCTGTAATGAACGAAAACTACTATACTGCAAACGATGAACATCTCGATTTTACAGGTCGTACGCAAGGCACGTAAGCAATTAATTAGGTTCTGAAAAACATTCTCCCTCAGACATTAAGTCGTTAGAAGCCTTGATCTTGGAAACACTTACGACAGTAATTTTGTCTTGATAAAATGTTAATATAATGTCCGGTCGATTTGGCGCGACGCGTTTCAACGAGAGGAAGAGTCGAGTTATAAAGTGCCTTTCAGGAAAGACTGGGATTCCCATCTGCTAGGTTTGCGAGTATTAAGATTGCGGATAAAGTAAATAGAGTGAAATTACCGTGTCGGGAATGCTTTTACAAAATCATTCTTGTAGAGGAATAAACCTTCAGTGTTTTACCTTTATATTAACGCGATGATCTAGAATGTGAAAGGAAAATCAAAGGAACCTGACAGATTTACAATAGTTTAACTATGAAAATTATGGAAAATAAAAAAAGCAAGAATCCAAGTATCCTTTAAACGTCCCTTTTCCATACTTCCTTTCCCCTAATTTTCCCTTTTCTACCCTATAACCCCTTTCTACACTTCACCCTTAGCAGCCCCTTCCTTTTTTAACTTCTTACTCCACTCCTTACTTCTCTTCTCACTTCCCTAGTTAATACTTTTCTTCTCCTACTTTCCTTCCCCTACTTCCCTTCCCGATCCATCAGCTCCCCTTCCCTACTCTCCTGAACTACGCTCCTACCCTTCCTTTACTTTTCTTACTAGCCTGCTTCACTTCTTATCATTTCTCCTACTTCTTATTCATGATTTCCTCTCACTTCCTCTATTCACTCTCCTCTCATTTCCGATACTTTGGCTTTACTCATTTTCCTTTACTTTTACTTTATTTCCCTTTACTTCATTTCCCGCAGTCCTCCACTCACTTCTTCTACTTCCCTCTTATTTCCTCTTACTTCTCCTACTTCTACTCGCTACCCTTCTCCTCCTCGCTCTCCCTACTCCTCCTCGCTTCCCCTACTTCTCCCCTCAGTTTCTCTATCCCTACCATCATTTCCCCTTATGTGCCTTACTTCCCCCCTTAATTTTCCCTGATACCATTTTCTTCTTTGCTCTTACTTATTCTCCTCTCCTTTTCTACACTATTTAGCTGCTATTTCGAAAAAAATGACACTAAAGACACTAGTTTTTTTACCACGTTTGGCTAATGCTACTATATTTTTACTTTTTCTTTTAAAATATTTGTCAACTTCTTTATTATGTGGTTTTGATTCCCCCCTCCCTTATAATGTGATTTTTGCCTAATGAATTTTTTTCGTTAATTTATTTATTAAAAAATGAAATTTTAACAAAAAATGTAATAGTTGATATCCTAACGAAGAAAAGATTTTTATTTATTCAAAAACAATTGAATTTAATTAAAAAGGTCAGTTTTAAAAAAAACGGGTTAACTATTTAACACAAAAGATTGATTTTTCATTAAAAAAATATGCTATCTGAACAAAATACATACATTATTAACTAAATAGTTTAATTTTCTAAAAGGGAGATCAAATTCTACAAAGAAAACAATTTTTAACAAGCTACATGAATTTTCAATTATATAGTTGAATTTTCAACCAAGAGGATTAATCTTGTTTAAAAAAATGAGTTTAAAAAAAATACATACATTTTTAACTAAATAGTTAAATTTTTAACTAAGAAGATTAACTTTCTACTAGATAAGACCAATTTTTAATAAAATACATTTTTTACGAAATAGTTGAATTTTCAACCAGGAAGATTAATTTACTACAAAAAATGAGTTCTCAACCAAATATATACATTTTTAACGAAATAGTTGAATTTTTAACCACAAAAAAATAATTTTCTACCAAAAAATAAAAAATATTAACAAATTACATTAATGCTCAAATTAGCAGCTCGAACAATAGATGTGTTGTTAGTCCAAATTTTATTTTATTAATTTTTCATTTATGTTTTTTTCGTTTCTCAAATTTTTAACTCAATAATTGAATTTGTTAACTAAAAATGCTTAATTTTTAACCAAAATGGAGAAGATAAATTTGCATTTAAAATAATTAATTTTTAATGAAAAATGAATTTTCTACAGAGTAGTTTAATTTTGTACTAAATAGTTGAATTTTCTACTAAATTGTGGAATTTCCAAGACAACAAGGCGGATTTTTAACGTAGCTGTTGAATTTTCTGCAAAAATGATTGAATTTTCAGTTGAAGAATTTAATTTTAACCGAACCAAAAAGAAAGAATTTTCAACCTAAATTATGAACCTTCAATCAAAAAAAGAAATTTCATTTAAGAAAGTAGTTCAAATTTCAAACAGTTAGTTGAATTTTCAACCTCAAAAGATGAATTTTCAACAAAATTTTCTACCAAACTTTTAAATTTTCAACAAAAAAGTTAATTTTTAACACTGTTAAAATACTGTCAACCGCGGCCAATCGCTACAATAATTTTTACAAAATCATCAAAGACTTATCATTCTATTTTAAAATTACACTTGAGTTCAGTAGATAATCTAATGTCTATACCTTATCGCCTGTATAAATAAAAAAATATATATTGACTAGCAAGAGACTTATATTATAGAAAAGTGGACATTTTACTTAAAAAGTAAACTTAATTTTCCATTGTTCACTTTTTGATTTAGGACTTTCAAATTCTTTTAAATTCGGACTACACATAAGTTTTATATTTGAAAAATTTTATTACACTATTTTGATCCTAATTTTTGAAATTCGTTACACTATTTAGCCTATTTTTATCTCTGAAATGAGTCCGAGGCCTATACATGAAAGCACTTCCTCTTACACTCCCAGCACAGGCATGTAGACGTACTGCGCTTGCGCTAGGACGCTTGAGATGGACACGGTGCGACAACTCGTTACCATGTCAATGATACGCCGCGTCATGTTTCTTTTACGCATAGATAGCGCATGC
>JAUELO010000364.1:1422478-1435185 GCA_032357855.1 Amphibolips quercusostensackenii
ACTTTATTTTTTCTGTGTTCCTGTGCAGATTCATGTCCAGGATCCTACGAGGTTCCTGTAAAAGAATTTTCAGCTTGGCCATGTCTTTGAAAAATGCAATACTCGCAAGTTTCGCTAATTCTTCAATATCTTTTTGCTCGCGGTATCTCTAAAGCAAGCAGATGCAGAAATTCCTTTCCTTGAAACGATAAATCGCGTCCCATAAGAACATGTTGCATATAAACGGGGGAATCCGTTGCAGATAATTGGCGCAACCAAGACCTTCCGTCTTAATATCAGCTGCATTTAAATGCAAACCCAAGTGACATTGGATAACGATGTCGTGTGAGAGACGCACGCGTAACTACGAAAATTGTCATGACTTAACGGCAGGAATTACTTCCTTATTTTTTATTTTGGCAAATATATATACAAAACATTTTTTTTAATTGGTCATAAAAAAGGAATAATCTGAATTGATAATCTGTTTAACTGCACTCGATACGCTACTGGTTGCAGGAAGAGGTGTGTCTTTCTTTAAATAAGAAGCATCATCTATTATGTCTCAGTCATAGTTCGTGCTTAAACTCATTCGCATCTCTTTTTGAGGTTTTTAAATTTTTTTTTAAACAATCTGATTGGTTCCATACTTCGTGAATATGACTTTTAGTGGCTCTTTTTAGTATGTTCTTTTAAATTTTCTGGAATTTTTTGGATCACATTTTCCCAATAAGGAATTTTAAGTTTAAAAATTTTTGTTTTTAAAAAAGACAATTTTAATTATAGAAGATTTTTTTAATTGAGAAACTCTTGGTTTCATGAAATCATTCTGATGAAACATCAGTTTCGTACAACTTCAGAGTGTACAATTTTCAAATTCGTTTTCAAGAAGATTTTTTGATTCCATAATGACTTTACTTAAAATCGATTTTTATAATTTAAACAAAAAATTCTGTTAGTCAGTCAAATTTTTTTCTGTGTAATAAAAGCAACAATTATTCTATTCTTGATTTTTTAATACATGTCTTAATAATGACAAAAGGATTCTATTTATAATACCTTAACCAGATATTGGTGAAAAAATTGTCGGTACCGGAAACCAAAAATTGCTAGTACCAACAATAAAATTTCTGGGAGAATTTTTTAATGATTTAGCTCTTATTTCAAAAGATTAATTTTAAGATTTGAAGATTTTTAAACACTTAAAAGTTTCAGAAAGATTTAAAAATAACTAAAAACTTGAAAAGATTAAAAAAATTTTTTAAAATGTATATTTTTAAAGATTTTTAAAAAGGAAGCTTTTTAAGAATTTTGATTGGATGAAAATAAAAAGCAAGATTACAAAATTTTAGTAAAAACTCGAGTAATTTAAAAAGATGTCTAAAAATTCTTAAAAAATGCAAAAATAATTTTGAAATAGAAAATATTTGAGCAAATTTCAAACAAAATCCAGATTTTTGAAGATTTTGAACAAAAAATTGAGAAGCTTTCTAATAATTCTACAACGGTTGAAAAAAATAAAATTTTGTTCAAGATTTCTGGGAAAATTTCTAATTATTTTTAATTTAAAGGATTAATTTTTAAAGAAATTTTGAAAACGTTTTAAAACAATACGAAAGATTTCTAAAAATGTTGGAAGAAATCTTGAAGATTTTAAGGCAATTTTTTTACCTTTTAAAGGTGTGTCAAAAATTTTCAGGAAAAAATAGAATCATTTTAAAAGATATGAAAAAAATTTTTAAAAATTTTAAATTTGAAAATAGAAAAAAACATTTTTAACAAAATGTAGATTTTTTTCAAAAGAAAATTTAAAAAGATGTTAAAACATTAAAAATATTTACAAAATCGTAAAAAAGAATCTAAAAGATTTTAAAACAATTTTAGGAATGATTCGAGTTAGTTTAATATACATTTAGGAATTTTAGAAGTTTTGCAAAGCTTAAAAATATGAATATTTTTCAAAATTTCTACAAATCCTAAATATTTTTTAAGCTAACTTAAATTTTTGCATTATATATGGTAAAATCCTGCAAAATAAAAAAAAGTTTTTTAGAAATTTTTTAGATACTTTTTCGACACATTTTAAATCTTGACAAATATTTTTGAATTTTTTTAAGAAACTTAGAAAAATTAAATTTTTGTAGGCTTAGAAAATTTTTTTAAATAAACTTAAAAAATTTAATAGTTATTCAAATTTTTTACAAAAATATCTTTTAGTTAAAAAGTTAATTTTTTTTGTTGAAAATTTGTCTTCTTGGGTTAAAAATTCATCCCTTTTAGGAGTAATTTTATCTTTTTTTGCTAAAAAAATATATTTTCAGTTGAGTATGTGAACATTTTGTTAAAAATTCAACTATTTGTTTGAAAATTTACCTTTTTGTTGAAAAATCAAATTTTCGGGTTTAAGATTTAACTATTTTGTGGAAAACTCGTCTTTTTGGTTTAAAAATATATATATCTTTTGGTAGAATTTTTTTTATTTTAATACAAAAGTCATCTCTTTGGTTTAAGATGTAACTTGTTTGTTAAAAATTCGTCCTTTTTTTGTTCAAAATTCAACTATTTGGCTTTAAATTCATTTTTTTTAAATTTATCTCATTAGTTAAATTTTTTTTTTTTTTTTAATTTATTTCTTTAAATCCATCTCTTTTGCTGAAAATTTGATTATTCTATTGAAAACTCGTTCTGGTTTGTAGCTTGATTTATCTTTTTTATTAAAAATTCTACTATTTAGTTATCAATTTATCTTTTCTAGTTGATAATTCATCTTTTTGAATGAATGCAACTGTTTTTTATTTAAAAAAAAATATTTTATAATTAAAATAATAAATATTACATTAAAATTTTTGTTAAAATTTAATTTCTTTTGGTTGAGGATTCATAATTTTAGTTGAAAATTCATCGTTTCGGTTGGAAATTTAAGTATTTTCTTTTAATTTATTTTAATGGAAAATTAAATTTTATACTTAACAATTTAAATATTCCTTTTTTGGTTTTAAATTTACCTATTTTTGGTCACAATTGAACTATTTAGTTAAAAATTCATCTCTTCTAGTTGGTAATTCATTTTTAGGAATGCAACTGTTTTTTATTTGAAATAAAAATATTTTGTAACTAAAATATCAAATATTACATTAAATGTTTGTTAAAAATTCATTTTTTTTGGTAAAGATTTATCATTTTAGTTAAAAATTCCTTTTTTTTGTTAAAAATTTACGTATGCGGTTGAAAATTGATTCATTTTATTGAAAATCCATCTTTTTGGTAAAAAATTAATCTGCTTGGTTTAAAGTAAAAAATACTTGTTACAAATGTTTTTTTTTTTAAATCTTAATTTAAGTTGGAAATTCATCTCTTTGCTTAAAAATTGAAGTATTTTGTTTTAATTTTTTTTTCTCTTTTAAAAATTAATTATTGTAACTAACAATTTTAATATTTCATTTTTGGTTATAAATTTATCCTTTTTGGTTTAAAATTAAACTATTTACTTAAAAATTCATCTCTTCTAGTTGATAATTCATTTTTTATGATAGCAACTGTTTTCGATTAAAAATAAAAATATTTTGTTAATGAAATATCAAATATTACATAAGATTTTTGTTTAAAAATTTATTTATTTTTTGTTGAAGATCCATCACTTAAGTTGAAAATTTCTTTTTTTTGGTTGAAAATTTATGTATTTTATTGAAAATTCATCTTTTTGGTAAAAAATTAATCTGCTTGGTCGCCAATTCTTTTTTTTGTTTTTGAAAATTAAACTGCTTGGCTTAAAGGAAAAAATGCTTGTTGAAAATGCTTTTTTTTAAGAATCTTGATTTTAGTTGCAAATTGTTCTCTTTGGTTAAAAAATGAATTTTTTTGTTTTAATTTATTTTATTTTCAGTTAAAAATTAATTTTTGTACCTAACAATTTAAGTATTCCATTTTTGGTTAGAAATTTATCTTTTTTGTTCAAAATTCAACGATTTAGTTAAAAGTTCATCTTTTCTAGTTGATAATTTATTTTTTTTTTAAAAGCGACTGTTTTAGATTTAAAACAAAAATATTTTGGAATTAAAATATCAAATATTACATTACATCTTTGTTAAAAATTTATTTTTTTGGTTTAAGATTCATCATATTAGTTGAAAATTCCTCTTTTTGGTCGAAAATTTAAATATTCTTCTAAATTTATGTTGGAAAATTAAATTTTATACCTAATAATTTAAATATTCTATTTTTGTTTAGAAATTCATCTTTTTAGTTGAAAATTTATGTATTTTATTGAAAAATCATCTTTTTGGTAAAAAATTAATCTGCTTGGTCGCCGATTTTTTTTTTGTTGTGAAAAATTAAACTGCTTGGCTTAAATAAAAAATACTTGTTAAAAATGCTTTTTTTTAAGAATCTTAATCTTAGTTGCAAATTGATTTCTTTGGTTGAAAAATAAAGTTTTTCGTTTTAATTTATTTTCTTTTCAGTTAAAAATTAATTTTTGTACCCAACAATTTAAATATTCTATTTTTGGTTGAAAATTTATCCTTTTTTGTTCATCATTGAATTATTTAGTCAACAATTCATCTTTTCTAGTTGATAATTTTTTTCTTTAATAAATGCAACTGCTTTGGATTCAAAACAAAAATGTTTTAAAATTGAAATATCAAATATTACATCTTTGTTAAAAATTTATTTTTTTGGTTGAAGATTCAGCATTTTAGTTGAAAATTCTTCTTTTTCGTCAAAAATTAAAATATTTTTTTTAATTTCTTTTAAAAATTACATTTTATACCTAATGATTCAAATATTCCATTTTTGTTTAGAAATTCATCTTTTTAGTTGAAAAGTCATGCTTTTTATTGAAAATAATTTGTTTATATCAGAAATAAAAAATCCTGTTAAATTTTCTCAAGAATACTCAAAAAATAATATTTATATAACCATGAAAAAAATCATAAACAATGAATAAATAAAAATGTTCCTCTCTTGGCAAAAGACCATTGTAGCTCATCAATCTCAAGTATCGTTGAAACGCAAACTTGGAGAGGATCCTTTTTATTAAAGTCCATGATTAAGGAAAATAAACGGTCGATTATACGTGTCGAGGAAAAAAAGTGCTGGTTAACTTTTTTCCCTCTATGTATGCCTGAACGTTCTATCACATGACGGATAAAAACGAAAAACCATCATGGACCTCGTCACGATGAAAAATGATCTTGCTCCTTTGGACTCTACCTACGCTCGTGACCGGCTCGTTTCGTCAAGATTTTTGATGAATTTTTTTAATAGTCATCTCTAAGAGGACGACTCCCCTGGCTCAGGAATTGGTTTTCCTAATTGGATTTGTAATATTTTACTAAAAATCAAGCATGAATGGAATAATTTAATTTCGTTTTCTTTCAACTCGTTAATGTATGAAGATGAGAAGTAACTGTACTTATCGAAATTTTAAATTATTTTCTTTTTTTTTAATTTTAAAAATGTTTTATTAGACTTACGTAGTTTAAACAATTGGTCTTGAAAATCCGATCATTCTGATGCGTTGATCATTCTGATGCGTTGATCATTCTGATGCGTTGATCATTCTGATGCGTTGATCATTCTGATGCGTTGAATCATTCTGATGCGTTGGATTATTCTGATGCGTTGATCAAATTAACTGATAAATATAATATTATTTATTGTACATTCAATTCGACTTGAACTTTTAATAATAAATTATACACGCAGAGTAAATTGTAGTTGATTACTGCCATCCCGAATGTTAATTAAATTATATGTAACATTTTTATCTAGATTTTGATTTTTGATTTGATTAACGCATCAGAATGATTCAACGCATCAGAATGATCAACGCATCAGAATGATACGTTTCTCAAGAAAAATTGCTCAAGCTACGTAAATCTGATGAAATATTTTTTAAAAGTGAAAAAAAGGAAATAATTAATTGCCTAGTGCAGGGAAAATTGAATTTTTTTTTACCCTGAAATTCAAAATTTTCTAAAACATACCCTGTTGATCCTAGAAAGTTGTAAATCTTCCAGATGAAGGTATCGGACTTATAGAAATCAATAGAAGTTATACTTTTAGAATTAAAGAAAAAAAGATTTCAGGCTTGAATTTTTTTTTATTTTTGGTTGAAAATTAATTTTTTAATTAAAAATTTAAATATTCCGGCTAGAGATTCATCATTTTAATAAAAAAAATTTCTTCTTCATATATAATTCATCTATTTTTGGTTAAAAATTAATTCTATTTGTTTGAAAAGTCCAGCATTATATTTTTGCTTGAGAATTTATGTTTTCTGGTTAAAAAATAAAATGCCTAGCTAAAAATTTATTTATTTTTTTTTAAACTTATACAATTTATACTTATAAAGTCATTTTTTGTTGCTCAAAATTCACCTGTTTTTTTTCAATTTGGCTTTTTTGGTTAAAAATTAAGATGTTTGGGTAAAAGGTTATCTTTTATGGCAGAAAATTAATCTTCTTGCTTGAAAATTAATCTTTTTGGTTGAAAAATCATTTTTTTGTTGTTGTTAAAAATGTAACTATTTTGTTGAAATTAATTTTTTTTCGGTTGAAAAATAATTTTTTTACCTAAAAGTATAAATATTCTGGTTTTGGTTAAAAATTTAGCATTTCTATTAAATAATTTAACTATTTAGTTGAAAATTTATCTTTCTTGGTGAAAAATTAATCTTCTTGTCTAAGAATTCATGTTTTTGCTGTACAATTTTTTTTAGAATTGATATTTTTGTTTAAAAGTGGTTTTAATGTCGTTTTATTTAATTTTTAGTTAAAAATTAAACAACTTTATTGAAAATTCATTTTTTTTTTAAAGATTTATCATTTTAGTTAAAAAATCATCTTTCTGGTTGTAAATTAAACTGTTTTATAAAAAATTCGTTACTTTTCTGGTCAGACATACATTTTTAGAAACATAAATTTTTCAATTAAAAATGTAACTATTTTATTTTTGGCCGAAAATTAACCATTATTGTTAAAAATTCAGAAAATTTAGCATTTTTAGTTAAAAGTTCAACTGTATGGTTTTTAGTTGAATTATTTTATTAAAAAAATATTTATTTTTGTTCAAGTATACATTTTTAGCCACCTGAATTTTTTAAACTAACAATTTAAATATTTTATTTTTGATTAAAAAATAAATTTTGTTGGTGTTGAAAATTCAGCTATCTGGTTAAAAATTTATTTTTTTTTTGGTGAAGATTAAACTGTTTTGTAGAAAATTAGTATTTTCCTCTTAAATCTAATTTTTTTCCTGGATTTCATGTATTTCATATCTGGTTGAAATTTTAGATTTTTACTTAAAAACTCAACTCTTTGGTTACAAATTCGTCTTTTTTGTTAGAAATATACTTGGCATAATATTTTTAGCTATTTCTTTAATTATTTAACTATTTTATTAAAAATTCTTTTTTTTGTTAAATATAAATTTTTAGTCACCTACATTTTTTAAGTAAAAATTTAACTATTCTATATTTTGATACAAACTTAATGTTGCTGTTGAAAATTTAATTATTTAGTTAAAAATTGATCTTTTCAAGAGAAATTTAATCCATTCTGTTGAAAATTAGTATTTTTCCTGAAATTTCATTTCTCCCTTAATATTAAACTGTTTCATCTTTGGTTAAAAATTTATCTTTTTAACTTAAATTTTCAACTATTACGTTGAAAATTCATATTTTTTTCTAGAATATTGATATTTTTGACTTTTTTTGGTTGAAAATTATTTTTTTTTTGTGAAAATTTAATAATATGGTATGTAATTTTTTTCTCTCTTAACTGAATAATATATATATTTTTAAATTGAAATCTTTTGTTACAAATTCTTTTTTTTGATAGTTTAAAAATTCATCTCTTTTTAAAGAAATTTTATCTTGATTGCTTTAAAGTGCACTTTTTATGTGAAAAATGGTTCTTTTTTCATTTTAAATTTTAATTTCGTATTTTTTATTGATAGTCCTCTTTTCTAGGTGAAAAGTTATTATTTAATTTAAAAATTTGTCTTGTTGGTTATAGGCGTTACGTATTTTTTGAATGGCCCCTAACTACTTTGTTAAAAATTAATTTATTTCTTTCGTTGAAAATTAATTTTTAATAAAAAATTTTAATATTTAATTTTTTGTTAAAAATTCATTTTCTTGGTTGATAGTTGAACTCGTTGGTTAAAATTAATTTTTTTGGTTGATGAATTATCATTTCAGTCGAAAAATCATTTCTTTGGTCGAAAATTCAACAATTTTTTTGAAAAATTTTTTTTATCAAAAATTAATTTTTTAAACTGAAAATTTAATGATTCTAGTTAAAGATTATTAATTTTAGATGGACATTATTTTTTACATGAAAATTTAACTTTTCTATTTTTGGTTAAGATTTTATTTTGTTTTGTTTAAAAGGTCAATAAGTTGATTGAAAATGGATCTTGTTTGGTTTAAAATGTATGTACATTGTTGAAAATTTAACGTTTTCCAAAAACTCAATTTCTAGGTCATAGAAAATTATAGCCCAATATAGGAAAACTAAAAATTTTTTTCCACCTTGAATTTTAAAAGTTTAAAAAACATTTCTTATTAAAAAAATATTATTTCGGTCATGACTAATGAAAAATTAAAAAAAAAATTAATTAATAATTAATAATTAATAAAAAATATAAAATCTGCCACTCGGTTGATATTTCTGAAATTTCTCCGCACTGAGATTATTCTGATCATAGAAATGAGAGGATAAGTTTTTTTTTAAAAGATTTATCCCTGAGTCTTTGCATCTTGAGTTTCTTATGTCTCTTTGTCACCTAAAACTGTCAAAACAAGAATCTCCTGCCTCTCCCAGAGTGTCTGCTTTATTTCTCAACCGGAACCGCGGCGTCGCGCCGCGTGGCAAATGGACGGACGCTTTAATTGAATGCTTTGTTCGGTGGCTTTTTACGAATGGGAGGACTGTTTCTTATGGGTCGCGATCGCGGAAGGAATGTCCCGCCATTCCCGTGCGGATCGTCCCGAGAACGCAGAAGGCATCCTTATCCTTTGATCTCTAATTAAAAGATTTCTTATTCCACTCTCCACGCGACTGGACTCGGGTGTGCATCCTCCAGCATCCGTGTTCTAAATACCGAGAACAAATTACAATGCCTGACTTAATTGCTAACGATTTCAGATAATTGACAATCGGTATTAATTGCATAACGTACTGACAGAACTCTTCCTCAACGATACCAAAGTAAATTGTGAACTACACTCCACGCCCGATAGAAAGACGCTCGGTTTACGATATTCGTAGAACTTTTGGCCCACGCAGTTTCTCAGCTCGCGGAGTAATGGAGGGCATTCACCCAAGGCGTGGAAACATCAGCAGCGTGGCGGAAAGGCGCAGTGCGAGGGTACTCACTTGCGGAGGTTGCGTAATATTAGAAAGTGGTTCTTACGGCCCTGAACGTTTACGCTTGAGGCGCCCGATTAAGAATCAAGGCCAGCGCGAGGCGACCCCCGAAACTGCTCTTTTGTCGGGCGTGAAATGCATGGCATATTTGAAGAGGCGATGCAGTAAAAACTCAACTTTTACTTGGAATTGATTTTCGGGTCCTAGTAGAGTTGCAACGAATCCGAATCCATTTAAATTTAGAAGGAACTTTTGACATACAAAAAAATATTTAGTTAGTTTTGCAGATTTAGCCCAGATGTAGCACAGATGAAGGCTCCGAAGGCTACGACCACAATTGTTTTCGAAACAATCGACCCCGACGCAACATAAAAGGCTACAAGCGTCTGACACAAAAGTCGAAACTGAAATTAAAAGAGAAAAGTAGATACCGCGCAGCTACCCATCGAGCCACTACGCTAAACACCGCTACCGCTACCGATACCGCAACCGATGCCGCTTCCGCTACCGCAACCGATACCGTTTCCGCTACTGCTATCACTACCGCTTCCGCTACTACAACTGACACCGCAACCTACCACTATCGGTTCTGCTATTGCTACCGCTACCGCTACTGTTACTGCAACCACTTCCAGTACAGCTACTTGTACCATTACCGCTACCGCTACCCTTTTCTCTACCGCTACCGCAACCGCTACCACTACCGCTTCCGCTATTGCTACCGCTACCGCTACTGTTACCGCTACTACTACTGGCACCGCTAATTATACCATTACCGCTACCACTACCGCTACACTACCGTTTTTGCTACAGCTACCACTACCGGTACCGGTACTGTTACCACTACCGCTGCCGCTACTTTTACCGCTACCGCTACCACTACCGCTACAAGATCTTTAAAGATGCAAAAAATTGCAATAGATTTTAAAGGATTTCAAAAGCTTAAGGGTATTCAAGAAGATTTCAAGAAATTTCAAGATTAAAAAAATTTGGTGATCTTGAAAGAGTATAGAAGGATTTTCAAGGATCTTAAAATTTGTTAACAAATTTGTAGAGAAATTCAGAAAGTTAATGAAATAGAATGAAATTTTAATGGACTTTTTCGGATTTTATTGGGTATCGAAAGATTTTCAATAGTGAAACATTTTTAAAGGAATTTTAAAAAATATCAAAGATTTTAAAATGTTGTACCGAATTCTATCATATTTAAAGAATTAAAAAAATTTTTAAATGATAAAAAAGAGTATATTAAATTTTAAAAGATTCCGAGGAATCATGGCATTTTAAAAATTTCAAGGGATTTGAAAAACTTTGAGAGTACTTAACAGATTTCAGAAGATTGCAACAAAATTTTAGGGTTTTTAATTAATTTTAGTGGATTTCAATGAATTTTAAAGATAACAATAGATACAAACTTTTAAGATACTTAAAAATACATTTAGGGATTATAAAGGGCTTTATTATATTTTTTGAGGTATAATAAAATTTTTCATGATTCAAGGAATTTTATCATTTCTTAGGGATTGCAAAGGATTTTAAAGATTTTGGTGTATTTTGAGATTCTAAGTAGTTTAACGAGAATGAAAAATTTTTTTCGGGGTGTCAAAGAATTTTGCAGGATTTCAAAAAAATTCAAAGGATTTTAAAAGATATCGAAAAATGTCAAAACTTTTCGAGCATTCGAAACATTTCGAAAAATTTTAAAAATATTTAAGATTTCATGGGATTTCAAAAAAAAATCAGAAAATTTAAAAGCATTTTAAGAGATTTTAATGATTAAAGGGTATTTTGAAAGATTTCAGAGTGCTTTATTAGATTTTCTAGGATTTTACAGTATTTTACCAAATTTAAGAGATTTTATCACTGTCACGGGATTTCAATTTTCTTAAGAGCTTAGAGTATTTTAAAAGATTCTAATAAATTAAACAAGATTGAACATTTTTTAGGGGTTTTCACCTAATTTTGTAGAATTTCGGAAAATTTTAAAAGGATCTTAAGTGATTTCAAAGCCTTTAGGGTATTTTAAAAGACTTCAAAAATTTCAGAATTAATTAAAGATTTCAAAGGATTTTGGAAGGGTTTATCGGGCTTTATGGGATTTCACCGGATTTCACAAGATTTAGTAAGCGACTTCAAAAATTTGAAAGGATTTCAAAGGATTTTAAAGAGTTGAGAGTGTTTAAAAAATTGTCAGTATTTACGAATTTTAGAGATTTCAGAAAATTTGAACAGAATTGAAGAGGTTCTGATAGATTTCAGTGGGTTTAACGGATTTTTAAGATTTTATTGGATTTTGAAATTGTTAGTTAATTTTGAAAGATTTTAAGCATTTAAATAAAATTCACCAATTTTTACGGATTTTTAAAGAATTTGGTAGGAATTTATAAAATTGGAAGGATTTTAAAGTATTTTAAAGTTTTTACAATATTTCAAAAGATTTTAAAGAATTTTAGAAAAATTAAACATTTCACGGGATTTCAGAGGGGATTATCAGATTTCATGTGATTTTACAAGAATTAAGGGATTTTGTTAATTTCACGTATTTTCAAGGCATATTTAAGATTTTATGGGATTACAACAAATTGCTGGAAAACTTTAGGGAGTAAATGGACAAAATTTCATTTAACGAATTTTTGGAGATTTCTAAAGAAATTTACGAATTTCAGAGATTTCACAAGATTTAAAAAATGGATAGGATTTTTTAAAAAATTATGAAATTTTGAGGCACATATAGAGGCAATTGAAATAAATAAGTACCTTATAAGTGAACAAATTAAAAAAAAAAAAAAAAATCTATCTCATATAAATTAAAGGTTCCCTATTGTAATTTTGTCATTTTTCTGTTCCTAATGAATTAAAAATGCATGGATTAAATACTGTTAAAACTAGAGATCTTTTTTCTTGTATTATTTTTTGCGTGTCTTGTTTTCGTATAAAATAACTTCATGCTGTTATTTTTAATGCAAAACAAATTGCTTTTTTTACGACCAATTTCTATACATACACTTATTGCAAAAAATATTTGTGAAATTAATATACTTTTAATTAACAAAAGCACATTAATTTCAATAAACTGTATTGAACACAAAATCAATAGACGCAAACGTGGCAATATTGAAATTCGCGTATATTAATCAAAGTATACTAGAAACAGCATATGTGACGTTCCGCGAGGAAAGGGACTTCGGGGCCAAAAAATCGGTTTTCATTTTTTTTATGCTATCGATAGTTTTTTAATCGCTCTTTCATATTGAAAAAGAATTAATTTTTTATTTGAAAAATTGGAATTGTTACTAAGCTGCAAAGTGGGGCGTGAGTCGCCTGTTTCGACGCTTGCGGCTGATCCGAGAAATT
>JAUELO010000364.1:1484295-1494620 GCA_032357855.1 Amphibolips quercusostensackenii
AACTGTCAAAGGGACATATACTGCTAGGCTGTCAAGCTAATGCTTACACGTAGACTGTCCAACATACGCATATTAATAAACTGTCAAACGTAGGCATGCATATAGACTGTCAAACGTAGGCATGCATATAGACTGTCAAACATACGTATACTGATAAACTGTTAAATATACGTATTCCAATGAACTGTCAAACATACGTATACTGATAAACTGTCAAATATACGTATTCCAATGAACTTTCAAGCATACGTATACTAATAAATTATCGAACTAATGTATACTAATAAAATGTCAATCCGACGTATGCTGTCAAACTTTCAACCTGGGTGGTCGAAAAAATAATCTAAAGATGAAACCACACGATGAGTCAGCGGAAACATAGCAATTTTAATGTGGATAAAGTAAATGAATGAATTTGTAGATTATTATTATTATTATTACTGTTTGAATTTCTTGTTAGAGATATTTTATTGGTCTGTTTAGATAACAGGTTCTGCTCTTGTCTAGTAATAACTGCCGCAAATCAAACGAGTCTATGTTGAGGCTCTGATTATATGCTGGTAATTGCTCTACTTATTTTTAATGGTTGCTTTACTCCCTACTCATTGTTTAGGTGCTGTATATTATAGAAATTATTCTGGAAAGTAACCATTTGTAAGAGCAATGATTTTTATCTGATGCGTATCTAGTACAAATGTGAAATTGTCACTATAGATTTCGCAAAGAAAAAAACTATAGCAACTGACGAGATGAAATCTAATAGTTCTGTCTAATTGTCTATATACATAATGTATGAAACTGTCTTTCAATATTGGAGATTCTGAGCGAAAAACCAACTAATAAATAAATAAAAAAATAGACCCTGACATACCAGAGCATTTTCTCTCAATTTCAGTATCGAGACAAGTCCCACATTATTTGATTAAAATCGTGATTATTATGTGCATACAGATTTTCGATTATTAAATTCTTGAAGATTATTGATTCTTATTTTTCATTAGAACTCCGTAGAAAAGTAGTAAATTATTCACAAAATTTTAAGTTATGACATATTCATGACACATATTCCAAAACATCCTCAATGACTAAAATTTGATTCATGAGTCATAAGCAAGGAAGACATAAACAGATTAGGCATTCCTACTCACGTTTTTGAATTAATTAACACAAACTAGCAATATATTGAAAAATATTGAAAACCCACTCATGAATTCACAATTACTATTCCCAGTTTCCGGAAATCGAGACATAAGAACACCATCATAAATTTGCCAGATTTTTGGTTTCGTGTACATTATATTTCAAAATTTAGATGTCAACCAAATTTGCTGCAAACGCATTGATTTTAAATTTGAAACTTATGCAAATTTATACAGATATCGTTTTATTTCGTTCGCGGAATCGATATGGGTACAATCATGGTAAAAACTGTATTTTATGTTAGCGATCGTCCATAAACTACGTCACCGATTTTGGGCTATTTTTACCCCCACCATGTTCTCAGAAAAAATAATAATAATAATAACGTACTCTTGCTTGAAGACGGATTTTACGTTGGTAAAATTTTTTTTTGAATAAAACTAATGTATAATTTTTGAATTAAATAGATATTCGGGTGAATCTAATTTAGAGTAGTTCACCATACCTGGAGTCTTTTACCTCTCATAAATTCAAAATATTTCTTTTTTAAATCAAATAGTTATATCCGCCGCCATGCGGTAGATGCTGCGCATCGAACAATCGATTTCATATAAATCAGGAGCATCACAACATTCACCAACCGCCTTTTCTAATAATTATTGATTTAAAAAAATGATTTTTCATAAACAGACGTTTACAAAAATAAAAATTTGTAACATTTCTTATCTCATCTAATATCTGAAAGTAAATTACCTTTGACAAGATATATTTTCTTAAGAAAATGATCATTTCTACTGAGTGTAAGATGTAAAATTTTTATTTTATGCAGAACTAACGTAACGTCATTCGAGTACCTTCTGCCATTTCTGTACCTACTTCAGATGCTCGCCGGTACCTACACTATGTTGGTGTATGCTTGGAACAATGATACCAGTTTGACTGGTGTGGTTCTCCCTCCCGAGTTGAAAGAGGTACTTCATACACAGTCCTACACTGATGCATCCAGGTGCGGATACAAGGGACTCTTTTCTTTAGCAAAAAAATTTAAAAAATTTTTAAACAAGCTTTCTTCAAATGTAATAAAAAGAAACCAGAAGCAGCTGAGCCTTTTTTTAGGTGGGGGCAGGGACATAGACTTATAATATTGAATGGCACAATTGGTACATAGTATGGTAATATTATACTGTGTACAAATTGGACAAAAATTATAAATAAACAATAAATAATAAATACAGGTATAGAATTCATATTATTAAAGATTTCACAAAGATTTCAATAATTTCACAAATATTACCAAATATTTCGAAAATGCTTGAAATATTTCTCAAAGATTTCTATAGATCTCAGAACAGTTTCAGAAAAAATTTGTCAAATATTAGAATGATTTCCGAAAGACCTTAGAAATTCTACAAATATTTCATGAAGATTTTGGATAGATTTAAAAAATTTCACAAAGACTTCAATTATTTCTGAAAGATTTCGCAAAGATTTCGCAAAGATATCAAATATTTACCAAAGATTTCCTGAGATTTCAAAAACTTTCTAAAGATTTCAAAAAGATTTCAATGAAATCAAAAATATTACCAGATATTTCAAATATTTCGTATAGATTCATTAAGATTTAAAAAAATTTCCTAAAAATTAAAAAAATTTAGATTTGAAAAATTTCCTAAAAATTAGAAAAATTTCGCAAATGTTTCGCAAAGATATTGGATAGATTCAAACTATTTTACAAATCATTAAATTATTTCACAACTATTTGCGTTAGATTTTAAAGATTGCACAAAGATTTCAATGATTCAACGAAGATTTCAATAATTTCAAAAATAGTTTCGCGAAGGTTTTAATGATTACAAAAACATTGTAAAATACTTTAAATATTTCGCAAAATTCTTTAAACATTTCAGAAAGATTTCAGAAATATTTTTAATATTTTGAAAATGTTTTAGATAGCTTTTAAGGATTGCACAATGGCTTAAAGATTTCACCGAGCTTTCAGATTGATAAGAAATATTTCACAAAGATTTTAATGATTTTTCAAAGGTTTTTAAAATTTTACAAAGTTCTCAAATATTTTTCGAAGATTTTAAATATTTGGCAAAAATTTCGAATATTTTTGAAAAATTTCACAAAGACTTTAAAGATAATTTCACAAATATTATTAAATATTTCGCAAAAATTTCAAAAAAATACACAAAGATCTCAAATATTTTGAAAATATTTCAGATAGTTTTTAAATTTTGCACAATGATTTTTAAGATGCAGCAAAAATATAAGATTAATTGAAAAGATTTCATAACAATTTTAATGATTTTTGAAAGATTTTACAATTATTTCAAATATATTTTTAATATTTTTTGCAAGGATTTTTAAAGATTTCACAAACATTTTAATGATTTCGAAAACTTTATGAAATATTTGTAATATTTCGCAAAAATTTTAATGATTTCCCAAAGATTTTACAAACATGTCAATAATTACAAAAATATTATAAAATATTAAAAAAATATGACAAATATTTCAAAAAAATTTCTAAAGATTTCAAAAAGAATTCACAAAGATTTAAAATATTTCGCAAATGTTTTAGATGAATTTCAAAGAATGCACAAAGACTTTCAAGATTTGGCAAAAATTTCGGATAAATTTAAACGATTTTACAAATATTTCTATAATTTCATAAATATTAACAGATATTTTGAAAATATTTTAAATATTTTGCAAGAAATTTCTAAAGATTTCGCAAGGATTTCAATAATTTCGTAAATATTACTACATATTTTTTATATTGCGCAAAGATTTTAATGTTTTTTTAAAGATTTTACAAACATTTTTAAAACTACACAAATATTATGAAATATTTAAAAAGTATGACAAATATTTCGAAATAATTTTTTAAAGATGTCAGAAAGAATTCGCAAAGATCTCAAATATTTCGCAAATTTTTTAAATATATTTTAAAGAATGCATAAAGATTTAATGATTTGGTATAAATTTTGATAAATTTAAATTATTTTACAAAAAGTTCGCAAAAATTTCAAATAAGTTCAAAAAGACTTAAATGATTTTTTAAAGACTTCATAAAGATTTCAATGATTTCACAAATATTGACAAATATTTAAAAAATATTTCAAATATTTTGCAAGGATTTCCGAAGATTCCACAAACATTTCAATAATTATGAAAATATTACTAAATAATTTGAATATTTCGCACAGATTTTAATGATTCTTCAAAGATTTCACAAACATTTTAATAATTACGCAAATATTATTTTTATATTTAAAAAATATGACAAATATTCCGAAAAAATTTCTAAAGATTTCAAAAAGGATTCACAAAGATTTGAAATATTTAGCAAATATTTCAAAGAGATTTCAAAAATTTTAAAGGTTCAACAAAAATTTCGGATAGATTTAAAAGATTTCACAAAAATTTCGCGAAGATTTCAAATTATTAGCAAAGATTCATATAAGTTGAAAAGATTTAACAAAGACTTCAATGATTTTTTAAAAATTTCACAAATATTTCTACAATTTCACAAATATTAACAAATATTTAAAAAATATTTCAAATATTTTGCAAGGGTTTTCTAAAGACTTTACAGACATTTCAATAATTTCGAGAATATTACTGAATATTTTTAATATTTTGTAAAGATTTTAATGATTTTCCAAAGATTGCACAAATATTTTAATAATTTCACAATATTATCAAATATTGAAAAAATATGACAAACCTTTTGAAAAAATTTCAAAAAATTTCGGAAAGAATTCACAAAGATTTTAAATATTCAGCAAATATTTCAGAGAGATTCCAAAAATTTTAAAGATTTAGCAAAAATTTCAGATAGATTGAGAAGATAAGATTTAAAATAGGTTTAAAAGATTTCACAAAGACTTCAATGATTTTTTAAAGATTTCAGAAATATTTCTATAATTTCACAAATATTAACAAATATTTCAAAAATATTCCAAATATTTTGCAAGCGTTTCTACACAAACATTTCAATAATTTTGAAAATATTATCTAATATTTTTAATATTTTGTAAAGATTTAAATGATTTTCTAAAGATTTTACAAATATTTCAATAATTTCACAATTATTATGAAATATTCAAAAAATTTAATAAATATTTCGGAAAAGTTCCTAAAGATTTCAGAAAAAATTCCACAAAGATTTTAAATATTTAGCAAATATTTCAGATGGATTTCAAAAATTTTAAAGATTTAGCAAAAATTTTGCAAAGATTTCAAATAGGTTTAAAAGATTTCACAAAAATTTCGCAAAGATATCAAATATTCACCAAAGATTTCCTGAGATTTCAAAAACTTTGTAAAGATTTTAATAATTTTCTTAAGATTTCACAAAGATTTCAATAAAATAAAAAATATCCAAATATTTCAAATATTTGGTATAGATTTCCAAAGATTTAAATAATTTCTTAAAAATTAAAAAAATTTCGCAAATATTTCGCAAAGATATTGGATAGATTCAAACTATTTTACAATGCATTAAATTATTTCACAACTATTTGCGTTAGATTTTAAAGATTGCACAAAGATTTTAATGATTTAACGAAGATTTCAATAATTTCAAAAATATGACCAAATAGTTAAATGTTTCGCGAAGATTTTAATGATTACAAAAACATTATAAAATATTTTAAATATTTCGCAAAATTTTTTAAAGATTTCGGAAAGATTTTAGAAATATTTTTGATATTCTGAAAATGTTTTAGATTTTTTTTAAATATTGCACAATGGTTTAAAGATTTCACCGAGCTATCAGATAGATAAGAAATATTTCACAAAGATTTTAATGATTTTCCGAAGGTTTTTTGAATTTCACAAAGTTTTGAAAGATTTCACAAAGACTTTTATGATTTTCCAATGATTGTAATAATTTTACAAATATTATTAAATATTTCGCAAAAATTTTCGAAGATTTCAGAAAAAATTCACAAAGATGTCAAATATTTTGCAAATATTTCAGATAGATTTTAAAGATTGCACAATGATTTTTAAGATTCAGCAAAAAATTTTGGATAGATTGAAAAGATTTCACAAAGATTTCTATGATTTTTTAAAGATTTTACAAATATTTCTATAATTTGACCAATATTAAAAAATATTTCAAATATATTTCAAATATTTTTTGCAAGGATTTTTAAAGATTTCACAAACATTTTAATAATTTCAAAAATATTACTAAATAATTTTAATATTTCGCAAAGATCTTAATGATTTTCTAAAGATTTCACGAACATTTGAAAAATTACACAAATATTATGAAATATTAAAAAAAAATGACAAATATTTTGAAAAAATTTCAAAAGTTTTCAAAAAAAATTCACAAAGATTTTAAATATTTAGCAAATATTTTAGATGGATTTTAAAGAATGCACAAAGATTTTAATGATTTGGCAAAAATTTTGGATAACTCATAATGATTTTACAAATATTTCGCAAAGATTTCAAATTATTAGCAAAGATTTAAAATAAGTTCAAAAGATTCCACAAAGACTTGAATAATTTTTCAAAAATTTCAGAAATATTTCGATAATTTCACAAATATTATCAAATATATCTTATATATTGCAAAGATTTCCAAAGCTTTTAGAAAGGGTTTACGAAGATTTCACATAGATTTTAATGATTTTCCAAAGATTTCAGATGGATCTTAATGTTTTTCTACGGATAACACAAAGATTTCAATAAATTCACAAATATTATCAAATATTTTATATATTTTCCAATGATTTCAGTGAATTTTCCAAGATTTTACAAAGATTGCAAATATTTCGTAAATATTTCAGATGGATTTCAAATATTGCACAAAGTCTTATATGATTTCCCAAAGGTTTGAATAATTTCACAAATATAATCAAATATATCAAAAATATTTCTAATAATTCACAAAGTTTTCCAAAGATTTAAAAAAAAAATTTACGAAGATTTTAATGATTTTCTAGAGATTTTAAATATTTCGCAAAGATTTCAGATGGATTTTAATGAATTTTTAATGATTTTAATGATTATCCAAAGATTTTAAATTTTTCAATAATAAGTTTTATTTTTGGTTTGAAAATTAAATGTTTTAACTAAAAATCTAAATAGTTCATTTTCGGTTAAAAATTTATCTTTTTTTAGGTTAAAATTCAACTATTGGTTTAAAATTCTTCTTTTTTAATTGAAAATTCTAGTACTCTATTGAAAGTTTATGTATTTTGTTAATTATTTGTCTTATTTTGTAAAAAATATTATTTTTGGTTGAAAAATTAATTTTTTGTTAAAAATTTACCCCTTTGGTAGAATTTTGAACTCTTCTTTTGCAAAAAACATTTTTTTAAGGCTGATTTTTTAGTTGAAAATTTATCTCTTTGGTTGAAAATTAAACTATTTTTCTAAAAACTTATTTCTTTTGTTGGATATTTACAATTTTATTTGAAAATTAAGCTTTTTGTTTGTAAATTAACTTTTTTGACAAAAATTCGTTTTTTTTTGCTTTAAAATTAAACAATTTGGTAAAAATTTAAACTATTTGGCAGAAAATTAACTTTTTTAGTGAAAATTCATATTTTTGTTTGAAAATTATACTACTGTGTTTAAAAATTAAACTATTTGGTTAGACAATAAACTATTTATTTAAAAAATGTAACTAATTAATCTTCTTTGTTGAAAATGTATTATTTTTGTTGAGAATACAATTATTTATTTAAAAATTCATCTTTCTTATTTGAATTTGAGCGGTTGAAAAAGTTTTTAAAAAAATTAGATTTTCAAATTGAAAATTGAGCGATTTCATTTCTGATAGAGGACTTACCTCCTTTAGTTAAAAATCTAAATTTTTTCAAAAATCCAAATATTTGCTTGAAAAATCATCTATATTTTGTAAAAAATTTATCTCTTTTAGTGAAAAATTAATCTTCTCGATTAAAAATTAATCTTCTTGATTAAAAATTAATCTCTTTGGTTGAACAATGAAAAAACTAATTTTTTAAAAAATTGTTATTATTGTGTTATAAATAAGTTTTTTAAACTCAATATTTAATTCCTTTAGTTGTAAATTGAACTATTTTGTTGAAAATTTAACTATTTTTTTAAAAGTTGAACAATTTACTTTAATTTTTTTACTCTTTACTGAAAATTCAACTTATTTAGTACAATATTCAATAATATTAGTTGAAAATTCATCTCTGGAGTTAAAAATTAATTTCTTGACTGTAAATTTAACTTTTCAATTTTTGGTTGAAAACTTATCTTTTTTAATTCGAAATTAATGTAATTTGTTGGAAATGCGTCTTTTTTGGTAGACAATGAATCTTCTTGGTCGAAAATTCATCTTTATAATTAAAAATTCATTTTCTTGATTAAACATTGATCTCTTTGGTTGAACAATGAAAAAATTTAATTTTTTAAAAATTTGTTATTATTGTGTTATAAATAAGTTTCTTAAACTCAATATTTAATTCCTTCAGTTATAAATTGAACTATTTTGTTAAAAATTTAAGTATTTTATTAAAAATTGAACAATTTGCTTAAATTTTTTTACTCTTCACTAAAAATTCAACTTATTTAGTACAATATTTAATAATATCAGTTGAAAATTCATCTCTGAAGTTAAAAATTAATTTCTTCAACTGCGAATTCAACTGTTTAATTTTTGTTGAAAAAGTTATCTTTTTTAATTCGAAATTAATGTAATTTGTTGAAAATGCGTCTTTTTTTGGTAGACAATAAATCTTCTTGGTCGAAGATTATTATTAAAAATTCATCTTCTTGTTTAAAAATTTAACTATTCCAGTTAAATATTCATCATTTTATTAGAAAATTAAAATATTTGGATAAAAATTTATATATATATTTTTCACAAATTAGTTTATTTTTTGTTGAAAATTAATCTTTTTGGTTGTCACTTTAATTAGTTAGTTAACATTTAATCTATTAATATTGAAAATGCAATATTTATACTTGAAATGTTTATTGCTTGAAGAAATTTGAATTAAACAGTATTTTAAATTACTTGAAATAGTTGAAAAAAAAATTTTAGCAAATTATTTTCTATGCAGTTTTCATTCTCGTGTCTGTAATTATAATTCTGATTCAGAAGACGTAATTTTTGAAAAGAATTATGATTCCCATTAGTAACAGTGAATTTTCCAAAATAATCACAATTTTGACTTTGATCAGAAAATTTCGAAACTTAAATCAGAGAATTTTTGATATTATTATGCTGACTTGTAACAGGTAATTTTGGAAGAAAATTAAAATTTTCAGTAAGGACATTGAAATCTGAAAAAGAAGTATTACCAGATCAGGAAAATGAAGAATTGCCTAGGAGAAAATCGATAAATTAATTTAAAATCATTCGTATGGTAAAAAGTCTAATCATCAAGCACGATCAATTTTGAGAAAAAAATAACATATCAACCAAATCGTTTAAACTATCCTTATATAAATGTAATCATAAAATGCAGTGCTATTTCCGGCTTTTGATTGACTCACCAAAACCGGTTAATTCGCTTTTATTACTTTCTGAAAATATTAACGCTTCGAAGGTGCCTACGTTTAGTAATTATATGGGTTAAATTGAATCATTAGTGGCAAAATATTGTTAATCAATCGTCTATTTTTAACTCCTAATCTTTATAATTTATAGACTGAATTTAAATAACATTTCCCAGTCTGAATGCATAAATCAAGGGTAAGACGATTATTTCCATTTGTCGCGTGTGTATCTATGGTATAGTGACATCAATTATAAATTGACAGTCAATACTCTATACCTATGTAGTGAAGAAATAATAAATTGCGTTTCATGAAGCTCATTCTCGGATGACAAACACCTAATAAAATAGTGGCAACTGAGCATCATGGATTTTCTTTCTTCATTTACTTTTTACAGTCTTTCAAAGTTAGAAATATTTGTGTAGAAGCATTAGGCAACATTTTTAATATTTCAAAAAATATTTGCAATTGAAAATGCGGGTCACCTTTATTTATATGACACACGACACTAAACACGCACATTTAATTAGTGCCGTTAGCAATATTTGTCGCTACCATGCAGTGGATGCTTCGTGTCGATCAATTGATTGCAAATAAATCAGGAGTGTCACAATATTCAGCAGTCTTTTCTTTTGATAATTAATAACTTGTTCTCATCTTATTTAATTTGATAATAA
>JAUELO010000364.1:1580008-1590593 GCA_032357855.1 Amphibolips quercusostensackenii
TGCGCCGGCGCACAAGAGCATCGCAACCACGGCTAAAATCAATGATTTAGGGTTCCAATTGCTTCCGCATCTACCGTATTCGCCCGATTTGGCTCCCTCGGACTATTATCTCTTCCCAAACCTCAAAAGATGGCTAATCAATAAAAAATTCAGCTCACGCGAGGAAATCATCGACGCCGCGGAGGAGTATTTTGGACCTTCCATAAAATTACTTTTCGGACGGGATCAAGAAGTTGGAAAATCTCTGGAATAAGTGTATCGAGCTTAAAGAGGACTACATTGAATAAGATAAAAAAAACATTTAAAAAAGTTTTTTTTTCATTCCCAAATAGGTTGCTTTTCACCCCACCTAGTATGACCAAGGATGAAAGAGTGTATGTGCTCGCTGAATATCTCAAAATATGTCAACTCAGAAAAAAAAGGACTGTGTAATATTTTTGTGAATTTAAAGTTGTCGCTTGCAATTTGTCCACCCTGCTACTTATTCCATTTTCGACAATAAAACCGGTTGTTAACATTCATCTTGAAACAAATCAACTTTCACACGAGTATGCTTCTTGAAAAAAAAAGTGAGAGGCGTCTTGTAATTTACAGGAAATCGTTGAAAATGCAACAACCTTTTACCAAAGTGGACCGCCCGACTCATCATCAGTTCGTGTGAACGCTTTCATAATACAGACGTCAAATCCTTTTCTTAAAAAATCGGGAAGTTAATCGATCCAGAAGCAGTAATGTACCTTTGGAAGCATTTTGTGCATTTACCTTGCCAGACCGCTGCATAATCTGGAGGAAAATTATTGTAATTTGTGGAACTGCCAGTTGGATCTAGACGTTTACTGTAAAAAGGCTGATACTCGCTCCACTGATATTACTGCAAATGATCCTTAAGGCTGTTTTTCTGCTACAGTTTCAGCCTGGAACCGGTCGTTAATCATCATTCAGGTGCAGACACCTTTGGGATTGTCCACATACTCCGTGACGCTATTTCCGGCATTTTTTTTCTTCTTTTGTACCCTTGTGACCATTTAGCACATTTCGGTGAACCCATCCTCAAAATGTCATGTGACACTGACTCTTTTGTTGAAAATGTAACTTTTCGGGTTGAAATTCGATACATGCTTTAATTTTATCTTTTGGGCAGGAAAGTGTCATGTCTTTGCAAACCCTCTCCTGTGTGACACTTTGTGACGTAATATATGTTCATGTTATATGTAGACGCTTCCTAGGAAAAAATCAGGAAAAGGTCAGGGGATTTTGAAAATAAAATTTTGTGGATACTTTGTCATGGCAGCGACAGCGGTAACGCCTAGCAATGAATATTGACTAACAAGAAGGGCATAACTACAGACAACATGATAGTTACACTTACCCGCATAATAACACTGACTTCACTCTTTACTTAAAATCCTCATGAATCATGTAAATTTGACTTTTCTGTTCTTAATACTCAACTCATGATTTATGAGGCAAACTAACGGATATCTAGTTGAAGCGAAGTTTCAAATAAAAAGATCATTTTCAAAGTATAGGGAGCGTTCTGAGAAAGAGGATGTTGTATCTAATAAGGAAATTTCCAAGGTGGTTGCTAAACCGGGAAACCAGGCAATTACCAGAATTTTTATAGTTTTCATTAAAAAACGTTCCTAGTATAATTATTGAAAAGTACTTTGCGCAATTTTCGATTATTATCTCGAAACTATTGTTGTAGGGAAACCCTCGTTTACGATTAGATGAATCTGATATTTTTTGCGGTTTGAAGGTTTAAAATAATAAATTTAAAAACTGCAGGCTTATAAGAAATTTTATTTTATTTTTATAAAATATATTTAATAATACTGATCAGTAGAATATAAGTGTTTAGCACTTTCAAATACAAAAATTTTTTGTGTTTTGTTTAAGAAACATGACAAAAAGTCCAAGTTATCAAATAAAGTTATGATATGATTAAACAAAAATCAACATATATAAAGCCAAGAATATTTATTTAAAATAATCAAATTTATATGCTTCAACAATATTTTATTGCGTCACTGTTTTTCGTCGTAAATTAAAACTAAAAAGACAATCATTGGATTTTAAAGGAGAAGACCATTTTTTAACAATCTATGTTTATATTATGTATGTTATTGTTTTTTAACGAAAACTGGTATTTTGAGTTTAAAAAATATAAATATTTTGAAATATAGTAATAAATTAATTAAAAACAAAGTTAAAATTAGGTTATCATTTTTTTGTTTAGTCTGGTATAACTCCTCTTCAGAGGGCAGCTGCAGAAGGGCACTTCGAAGTGGTGGAACTTTTAATCAAACATGGAGCGGAGATCGGACACCTAGACACAGTTGTGAGTAATTTTTTGTTGTTGTTGTTGTTTTTTAAGTCAGATTTTATATAGAATAAATATTTTTAATAAAGGTGGCGACTATTGAATATTATTTTTAAAAAAGCATATAAGCTTCCGATATCTATGTTTCTTTGTTATTCTATAAGCCTTTAAAAGTTAATTTTTTTAAATTTCCTGTGTCAATTTTTTAGAAAAACTAAAACATTTTGTTTCAGATTTTTTAAAAAATTTTATATGATTTGATTTATCACGTTTTTGGGACATATTTGTCACATAAATATATTAAATTATTTTATTTTTTTACCAAAATTATATTTTTTTAGCTCAACAGTGACAAAAATGTGAAATGAATGTGCATGATAAAACTGAGAAAATTCAAGGTTTTTAATTTATATGAGACATGAGCACTAGTATTTTTATTTTTAAGTAAAAGTCAAAATAGCATTTTTAGAATAAATGAAAAATAAGTGCTTTTCTTTTAAAAATTTGTGCTTCTCTTCTCACAAATATTTCCAAAACTGATTAACAATTATTCAGAAATGAATATAAAAATAAGATATAATAGGTGATTTTTTAATCTTAAAAATATGTACATCACATTCAGCAGCCTTATTTTTTGATAAGCACCAGGATGGCATTTTAAATGTATAATAACATACATTATGTGAAATTGTAAAAAATTTTAAAAACCTGAAAATATATAAATTGTGAATATTGAGGAAAATAGGTCATAGTGCTCAAACTTATTTTTTAAAAATTATCTGTCTGATATTTTAATTTAAAAAATATATACATCAAATTCAGCAACCTTATTATTTGATAAGCACCAGGATGACATTTTAAATGTTTCATAACATACATCATGTGAAATTGTAAAAAATTGTAAAAACCTGAAAATATGTAAATTGTAAATATTGAGAAAAATATATCATAGTGCTCAAACTTATTTTTGATAATTATCTAGTTGATTTTTTAATTTAAAAAATATATACGTCAATTTCAGCAACCTTATTTTTTGATAAACACCAGGATGGCATTTTAAATGTATTATAACATACATCATGTGTAATTGTGAAAAATTGTAAAAACCTGAAAATATGCAAATTGTAAATATTAAGGAAAATAGGTCATAGTGCTCGAACTTATTTTTGATAAGTATTTGGGTGATTTTTAAATTTGAAAAATATGTATATCCCATTACGAGACTTTCCAATTGCCTCACTTTTCTGCTTATTAAAAACAAATATATAACAAAATGAAAAAAATGGGTAGAAAAGGAAAAAGGCTTCCAAAACTAACCTCACTTTTTCCTTTCCGTATCTTTTTATATTACCAGGAAAACCAACATGTTAAAAAAAAACAGGAACTACTCTGTTAAATATTTATTTTTGTCGTTGACGACTCATAATTTTAGTTAGGAACCCTTTTTTTTGTTCAAAATTGACCTATTTTGTTAAAAATTTTTTGTTGTAAAATTTTTTAAACTTGAAATTAAACTATACCATGTTTGGTTTAAAATGCATCTTCTTCAGTTGGAAATACAGTTATTTTTTGAAAATTTCTCTATTTTGTTGAAAATTTGTCTTTTTTATACAAATGTTAACCTTTGGGTAAAAAATGATTTTTTTGTTGTTGCATAATCATTATTTTAGTTAAAAATTAATTTCTTTTATTGAAAATTTGAATGATTTGTTGAAAATTTGTTTATTTTTCTGGTTAAAAATGAATTTTTTATTAAAAAATTTAACTATTTCATTTTTGGCTTACCAATTATCTTGTTTACCTGAAAATTTGACAATTTGGTTGACAATTTCTGTATTTTGTTGAAAATAGGTCTTTTGTGATACAATATTAATCTTCTTGGTGCCTAATTTAACTTTGTGTTAAAAATTTATTTCTTTGGTGTACAATTTCTTGAGGTTAAAAATTGCTTTAAAAATTAAAAATATGGTTAAAAATTAATGTATTTTGTTAATTTTTTTTATATATATAATCTGTCTGGTTAAAACTTTAACTATTTTGTTGAAAATTCTTTTTTTTTTGTGGTTGAAAACTTAACTATTAGGTAGAAAATTCCCTTAGGAATTTTTAAGATTCATTATTTTATTTGAAAATTAATTTCTTTACTCAAAAATTTAACTATTTTTTTCAACATTTATTTCTTGCAATGAAAATTAACTATCAGGTTAAACATTGTTTTGAAAATTTACGATTTGGTTGAAAATTCATGTATATTGTAAAAATTTATCTTTTTTGATAGAAATTTTATCTTTTTAGGTAAAAATTCATCTGCTTGGTTGAAAATTTAACTACTTTGTTAAAAATTTTTGTTGTTGCAAAAACTTTAACTGTCAGGTTGATACTTTATTTTTTTGGTTACAAATGAATTTCTTTACTTAAAAATTTAACTATTTGGTTAAAAAATCGTTTTATTTTTAGTTCAAAATAAATTTTTAACAGAAAATTTAACCATTCCATTTTTGGTTTAACATTTATCTTCTTTACTTGGAAATTCAGCTATTTGGTTGGAAATTTCTGTATTTTGGTAAAACTCTTTTTTTTGTGGTACAATATTAAGCTCCTTGGTAATTTATTTAACTTTTTTTTGAAAATTCATTTTTGATTGAAATTTAACTGTTGGCTTGAACGTTTCTTTGAAAATTTAAAATTTAATGGAAAATTTCATTACTTTGCTAGAAATTTATTTATTTAGAACAAAAAAATTTTTTTTCTGATAGAAAATTCATCTTTTGGGTTGAAAATTCTACTATTGGGTTAAAAATTATATTTTTTGGTTAAAGATTCATTATTTCAATTAAAAATTGATTTCTTTGCTTAATAATTTAAAAAATTGGTTTAAAATATTTTTAGTCGTTGAAAAGTACAAAAATTGAAATTTTTGTTAAAAAGCGATTTTTTTTAGTTGAAAATTCCATTCTCGTCTTTTTTGTGTTGAAAATTTACTCATTTTGGTAGAAAATGCATATTTTTTCTTTTTAAATTTAACTTTTTTTTAAAAATTCCATTTTTTTGTTTAAAAGTTGTTCTTTTTTCGTTAAGGATTTAAATAATTTGTTAAAAATTTATTTATTTTGATCAACAAATTTTTTTTTCTGATAGAAAATTCATCTTTTGGGTTGAAAGTTCTACTATTGGGTTAAAAATTAAATTTTTTGCTCAAGATTCATTATTTCAGTTAAAAATTAATTTCTTTGCTTAATAATTTAACAAATTTGTTCAAAGTATTTTTGTTTGTTTAAAAGTACAGAAATTAAAACTTTTGTTAAAAAAATTATTTTTTTCAGTTGAAAATTCCATTCTCGTCTTCCTTGTGTTGAAAATTTAATCATTTTGTTACAAAATGTATACTTTTTCTTCGTAAATTCAACTTTTTTACAAAAATTTTTTTCTATTTAAAAATTGGTCTCTTTTCGTTAATGATTTAAATAATTTGTTGAAAATTTATTTATTTTGATCACAAAATTTTTTTCTGATAGAAAATTCATCCTTCAGGCTGAAAGTTCTACTATTGGGTTAAAAATTATATTTTTTGGTTAAAGATTCATTATTTCAATTAAAAATTAATTTATTTGCTTAATAATTTAAAAAATTTGTTGAAAATATTTTTGTTTGTTAAAGAGTGCAGAAATTAAAATTTCTGTTGAAAAAATTATTTTTTTTAGTTGAAAATTTCATTCTCGTCTTCCTTGTGTTGAAAATTTAATCATTTTGTTAGAAAATGCATATTTTTTCTTCATAAATTCAACTTTTTTCCAAAATTTTTTTTTAATTGAAAAATTGGTCTTTTTTGTCAAGGATTTAAATAATTTCTTAAAAATTGTTATTTTATGAATTAAATTAACTGTTCTTGATTTAAAATTAGAATATTTTTTGCTGGAAATATTAACTATTACACTTTTTATTGAAAATGCATTTTTTTATCAAAAGCTCATCACTTTAGTTGAAAATTTAACTACTTTGTTAAACGTTTTTTAATTTTGATGAAAAAATTTCTTTTTTAGGTAGAAAATTTATCTTTTGGGTTTAAAGTGCTACTGTTGGGTTCAAAATTATATTTCTTGGTTAAATTTTCATTATTTCAGTTAAAAATGAATTTCTTTGCTTAATAGTTTAACTAATATTTTCAAAATTAGTTTTTTTTGTTGTTGAAAAGTACAAAAATTAAAATTTTTGGTAAAAAATTGATCTTTTTTAGTTGAAAATTCAATTATTTTGGTGGAAAATTTATATTTTTTCTTTGTAAATTCAAGTTTTTTAAAAAAAATTATTTTTTTTTAGTTAAAAAAATTTTTTTTTGGTTAAGGATTTAAATAATTTGCTGAAAATATCAACTCTTACACTTTTCATTAAGAATTCTTTTTTTTTTATCAAAAACTTATTACTAGGGTTGAAAATTGAACTATTTTGTTGAAGGTTCCCCTTTACTGGTTTAAAAATCAATTACTTTTACTGAAAATGTAATTGTTTTTTTTTTATTTGAAATAAATTTTTTGAGAGAGTTTTGTTTTCAAAAAAAAAATATTTTAATTTGAATAATGCAATAAAAACATTGAGAAATGGTAATTTTCCTCCTGTTGCAAAAATACAACTTTGAATGATATTAAACAATAAAGTTACTTTTGCTGATGTTTATTAATAATAAAAAAAAACAATTTTCAGAAATAAAAATATTTTTTTCAAGAGCGTGCTCAAGTTAAAAAAAATTAATATAAAATTAAATAACATAGATTTTGTATTAGTAGAAGTAGCTTTATATTACTGCAATTAACTATTTTACTTTAAAGAAATTTTTTAATTTAAAATTAATTGTTGTAAGTAAAAATTTAATTGTTATATTTTTCATATTTATATTTTTTCTAAATTTGTTCCTTTTGGTAGTATATCAATTTTCATTTTTAAAAATTCATCTTTTTGCTTGAAAATTCTACAATTTGTTAGACATTTTTTCTCTCTCTTGACTAAAAATTTGCATTAGTTAAGAATTCAACTCATGTTGAAAATTCGTTTTTTTTTTTGCTTGAATACAACTATTTTTTATTATTTTTTTCAAACATCTAATACTACATTTTTCATTCAGAATTCTTTCTTCTGGGAATAAAAATTTAATTACTTGACTTAAAATTAAACTCTTTTGTTAAAAATTAATTTTTTTGTTGAAGATTGATAAATTTAATTGAAAATTCATCGCCTTGGTTGCAAAATGAAATATTTTTTTAGAAATTCGTTCTTTCTTTGGCTAAAAATTAATTTTCTTTATTAAAAATTTTATTATTCCAGTTTAAACTTTAATTATTTTGTTAAAATTTTGGTTGCTATCAAAATTTTTTTTATACTTTTAGTTTAAAATTTAACTATTCAAGTTAAAGATTCATTATTTTGGTTGAAAATTCATCACTTTAAAGGTGTAACGATTGCTTTCAAAATTACTTTTTTTTAATTAAAAATTTATCTTTTTTTCACGGAAAATTTTAACTTTTTAAAAAACTACAAAAATTGATAATACTTCATAATATTCTGAATGTTAATTTTAATCGAGTTTATAAAAGCAAAAGATTAAAATTTTTTTCAATCTTCAAAAATTTACTTTTTGTTTTAAATTTTTGAAAATCATTTTAAATTATAAATTATTTTTGGAATCATTTCCAAAAATTTTAAACTTTCTGAATATTTTTTAAAAATGTCAGAGTTTTTCTAAAAATTTTCTTAAAATTATAAAATATTTTTAAAAATGCCTTCAAAACTTCCAGTTTCTGTCATGAAAATTTTAGATATCTTTTATAACGTTTTTAAATATTTTCTTATGGTTAATTTTTTCAAATAAAAAATCAATTCAAATTATCCCATGTATTTTAGAAAATATTCTTGTTATCGTGAAACATTTCAAAATGTTCTAAATAATTTTTTCTAAAAAATTTTTTCCTAAATATTAAAAAATGGACGTTTTTTTAATTCTTTGAAATGTTTTGATTCTTGCTAATTTAAAAATTTAGCTTCAAAACCGACAATATTATTTTTCGAAATTTTATTTAATAATTTAAAATGTTTTGAAATCTTTTTTAATTTTCTCTTAAAATTAATTTTTAAAATAAAAAATTATTTTAAATTTTTTTAAGGAATTAAAATTTTTTTCGCAAGTCAGTCCTTTTTTTAAAAAAAAGAGTATCTCTTCGGATTACTAAGAATGCGCAGATGCTTGTGATCGGCTTATATTTTAATTTCGCACGGATCTCCGGCTTACCACCTGTCGTCCGAATAAAGACGTCGCCTGCCAGGAAGTTTCGAAAAAAAATACATAAAACAAAAAAAAAAAGAAAATATTATAATTTAAGCCTCAATGATAATCAGAGAGATAATTGAGTTTTGAAACTCTTTGAATTAATTTTTTAACTCAAATATTTATCATTTAATCAAGATCTTCTGTTTGGATATACAAAGGATATTTCAAATCATTTTAAACAATTAAAAAAATTAATATAAAAATAAATTTTAGTCAAAATGAGTCATGCAAGAAAAAATTTTATCTACGAAATTCTCAGAAACTAAAAAAAACTATTAAATTTGAATAACACACTCTTAAATTTGTCCATTCTAATTAAAAAAAAAAACACACAAAAAAAGGAGACCTTCATAACCCCTTGTTAATTTTTTTTCTCTGTTTAAAACTATTTAAAACACAACTAAAAAAAATTTTTTTTAATTGAATTTTTTAATTCTTGCAAAAATTTTATATTAAATTAATATTATCTATTTAATTTTTGAAATTTCAAAAAGAAGAATTTATCAAATTTAAATCAAATTTTATTTTGTTTTAAATCATAATCAAAAATATTTACAAAAAATGTGCAAACGTTTCGATGTTTACTTAACACTTGTCTTTAATAAAAATTCCGTTTTTTCTTCAAATTTTTACTGTTGATTATTGAAGATAATTTAAAATTCTGCTGTTAAAAATGAAACTGTTGAACATTTAACCGTTGAAAATTAATCAAAATTGAAAATAAAAATTTGAACACTTAAATTTTTTACAAATAAAAATTTAACTGTTCAAGATTTAACTGTTAAAAGTTCAACAGTTGCAGATTTAAATTTCAAAAATTGGAAATTCAATTGTTGAAAATAAAATAAACCTGAATTGTCAACTGTTGAAAATTCGATTTTTGATTTTCAACTTTTAAAAAATATTATTTTTAATTTTCAATTGTTGAAAATTGAATTTTTAATTTTCAATTGTTGAAAATTGAATTTTTAATTTTAAATTTTCAACTGTTTCAAGATTCGATTTATAAATTTTTAACCTTTCAAAAATTCAATTTTTAATTTTCAATTGTTGAAAATTCAATTTTAAATTTTCAATTTTAAACTATTTAAAATTTGATTGATAAATTTTCATCTTTTAAAAAAATGCAATTTTTAATTTTCAATTGTTGAAAATTCAATTTTTAATTTTCAATTTTCAATTGTTGAAAATTCAATTTTTAGCTTTAAATTTTGACCTGTTTAAAATTCGATTTATAAATTTGTAACTTTTTAAAAATTCAATTATTAATTTTTAATTGTTGAAAATTCAATTTTTAATTTTCAATTGTTGAAAATTCAATTTTTAATTTTAAATTTTCAACTGTTTGAAATTCGATTTATAAATTTTCAACTTTTTATAAATTCAATTTTTATTTTTAATTGTTGAAAATTTAATTTTCAATTTTCCATTGTTAAAAATTTAATTCAAAGTTTAAATTTCTAACTGTTCAAAATTTGATTTATAAATTTTCAACTTTTTAAAAATTTAATTTTCAATTTTCAATCGTTAAAATTTAATTTTTTATTTTTTATTGTTGAAAATTCGATGTTTAATTTTCAATTGTTGAAAATTCAATTCCTAATTTTTTATTTTTTTAACTGTTTAAAATTCGATTTGTAAATTTTTAACTTTTAAAAAATTCAATTTTTAATTTTCAATTGTTAAAAACCCAACTTTAATTTTAATTCGATTTATAAATTTTCAACTTTTAAAAAATTCAATTTTTAATTTTCAATCATTGAAAATTCAATTTATAATTTTCAATTGTTGAAAATTCAATTTTTAATTTTTAATTTTCAACTGCTTAAAATTCGATTTAAAAATTTTCAACTTTTTAAAAATTTAATTTTTAATTTTCGAATGTTGACAATTTAATTTTTAATTTTCAATTTTTGATACAGTTGCACTTTTAACAATACAATTAT
>JAUELO010000364.1:1625998-1637903 GCA_032357855.1 Amphibolips quercusostensackenii
AATGTGAAGACTGATAATATCGTTAAGATAATGGTACACCAGATCGGGAAGGTTTAATGGACATTGAGCACTAGATGAGACCGAAGGTTGAAGAGTTGTCGAGGTCCATTATCATCATTAATGCTGCATGAATATTGAAAGTCACCATTAGATGCACAAATCGAAAAAAAACCTATAATTATATCTTTGCTCTTAACTATTCAAAATTAAAAAAAAAGGATGCGAATAATAGACCTCATTCACCTACTGATAGAGGCTCGGTTGTATGAGATGAAAGAAGCCTTTATGATAATTGATCCGATAAGATTGATGCAGGGTATAAAAATGCAACGAGCAGATCAATGTTCTCCGGGGTTTTATTCTTCTTTTAGATATAAGATCGAATTTTTATTACAAAAATATTTTAAGATTAAAAATGCAGTAAAAATAAAATGTGACTAATGTTCTTTTGAATAGAAAATAATTCAAAAGAATTCGATAAAATTTATAAGACTTCGAGGTGAGTTTGAAAGAATTCAGGATAAATTAATAATAATTCAAAATGAATATAAAAGAAGTCAAGTTGAAATAAAAAAAATTTAAATGAATTGAAAAAAGACAATAAGTGCCATAGATTTCAGTAAAATTTATTCATATCAGGCAAATTCGAGGAAATTAATTGAATTGAACAACATTCAATAAAAATGAAAAAAATAATTGAAAGTAAAGAGAATTCAGAAAAAATTTAACAAAATTTATGTAAATTAAAAAAAAAAACTATAAGAAGAAAACAGCGAATGAACTAAATGAAATTCGAGCAAATTTAGAGGATTTTAAGGAAAATGAAAAAAACTCGATGCTTGAAATACTTCAAAGTGAAATAAAAAAACTAAATTTAACATTTGAAACTCTACTAAACAAAATAGAATTTATGTAAATTCAGAATAATTATGGAAAATTTAAAAGAATTCAAAAAAATTTTTAAGAATTTAAAAGGATTTGAAAGAATTTAAAAGCATTTAAAAGAATTCAAAAGAATTTAAAAGAATTCAAAATCAATTCAAAAGAATTCACAGAAATTCAGAAGAATTGAAGAGAATTCACAAGAAGTCAAAAGAATACGGGGTAAAACAATCATAATTCAGCAAAAATTCTAAATAGGTTCAAATGTATTGAAAAAAGTCAAAAATATTCTATTGATTCCAATAAAATTGGTGTAAATTTAAAAGGACTCAAGAGAATGCATGGAATATTGAAAAAAAAATTAAGAGAATTCAGCTATTAAATTGTATTACATAAAATTAAAAAAATTAAAAAACTACCGATAAATTTGATAAAATAGATGTGACCAGAATTCAGGGCCAATTCAACAGAATTTACGTGAATTAAAAAAAATTATAAGAAAAAACCAAAAAAGAACTAAATAAAATTCCAGTGAATTTAGAGTATTTTAAAGAAAATGAAAAGAAAATGATGCTTAAAATACTTTATGGTGAAATAAAAAAACTGAATTAAACATTTTAAACACCGCTGAGCTGAATAGAATTTATGTAAATTTTAAATTTTTTAAGAAAATTCAAAAGAATTCAGAAGGATTCAAAAAGATTACAAAAATTCAAAAGAATTCAAAAGAATTCAAAAGAATTCAAAATAATTTAAAAGCATTTGAAAAGATTCAAAGAGATTCAGAAGAATTAAGAAGAATTCATAAGAATTCAAAGGTATGCAGGGAAAAATAAGCAAAATTTAGGAAAAATTCTAAATGAATTCGAATGTATTGAAAAAAATGCAAAATATTTCAATGATTATAGTAACATTGGGGTAAATTTGGAAGGATTCGCAAAAATGCAGATATAATTAAAAAAGAAAATCAAGAGAATTCAAAAGGACTCAAAAGAATTCAAAAGAATTCAAAAAAATTCAAAAGAATTCAAAAGAATTCAAAAAGACTTTAAAGGATTTAAAAGAATTAAAAATAATTTAAAGGGGTAAAATAATCAGAAATCATGAAAGATTCTAAATGAATTCAAATGCAAAAATGAAAAAATTATTGGAAGTGAACAGAATTAAGGACAAATCCAACAGAATTTATGTTGATTAAAAAAAAAATTATAAAAAAAACAACAAATAAACTAAATAAAATTCAAGAAAATTTAAAGGATTTTAAGGAAAATGAAAAGAACTCGATGCTTTAAATACTTCAAGGTGAAATAAAAAAACCAAATTAAACATTTAAAACTACATTAAACTAAGTAGAATTTATGTAAATTCAGAATAATTAAGGAAAATTCAAAAGCATTCAGAAGAATTTAAAAGGATTTAGAAGAATTCAAAATAATTTAAAAGCATTTAAAAAGATTCAGAAGAATTTAGAAGAATTGATAAGAATTCAAAATAATACAGGGAAAATATTTAGAATTCAGGAAAAATTCTAAATGAATTCAATTGCATTGACAAAAACTCAAAATATTTCATCGCTTCCAGTAACATAGGTGTAAATTTACAAGATATTAAGAAAATGCAGAGATAATTAAAAGAGAAAATAAAGAGAATTCAGGGATTCAATTAAATTAAAGAAAATTTCAAAAATAAAAAAACGACTATCGAGTTTAATAAAATAAGAGTTAAGAGAGTTCATGGAAAATTCAACAGAATTGGTGCGAATTAAACAAAAATATAAAAGAAAAAACAGCGAATGAACTAGATAAAATTCGAGTGAATTTAGAGGATTCCAAGGAAAATGAAAAGAACTCGATGCTTGAAATATTTCAAGGTGAAATGAAAAAACTGAATTAAACATGTTAAACTCCGCTGAGCTAAATAGTATTTATGTAAATTCAAAATAATTAAGGAAAATTCAAAAGAATTCAAAAAGATTCAAAAGGATTAAAACAATTCAAAGGAATTCAAAATAATTCAAAAGCATTTAAAAAGATTTAAAGGGATTTAGAAAAATTCAGAAGAATTCATAAGAATTCAAAAGTATGCAGGGTAAAATAATTAGAATTTAGGAAAAATTTTAAATGAATTCAAATTTATTTTAAAAAATGCAAAATATTTCACTGGTTATAGTAACATTGGGGTAAATTTAGAAGGATTCGAAAAAATGCAGAGATATTAAAAAAAGATAATCAACAGAATTCATAGATTTAATTAAATTGAACAAAATTTTAAAAATCAAAACAAAGACCATAATATTTAATAAAAAAGGAGTAAACGAAATTCAGGACTAATTGAACAGAATTGATGTGGATTGAAAAAAAATCATTAAAAGAAAAAAGAAAATGAAGTAAATAAAATTCGAGTGAATTTAAAGGTTTTTAAAGAAAATGAAAAGAACTCGATGCTTAAAATGCTTTTAGGTAAATTGAAAACACTGAATTGAACATTTAAAACTTCACTTAACTAAATAGAATTTATGTAAATTCAAAATAATTAAGAAAAATTCAAAAGAATTTAAAAGAATTCAAAAGGATTCAGAAGAATTTAGAATAATTTAAAAGCATTTAAAAAGATTCCAAGGGATTTGGAAAACTTCAAAAAAAATTCATAAGAGTTCAAAAGAATGTAGGGTAAAATAATCGAAATTCAGGAAAAATTATAAATGAATTCAAATGCATTAAAATTTTTTAAAAATATTTTATTCATTCCAGTAACGTTGGGGTAAATTTACAAGGACTCAAGAGAGTGCATGGAAAATTGAAAAAAAATTAAGAGAATTCAGCGATTAAATTGAATTAAATAAAATTAAAAAAATCAAAAAACGACCGAAAAATTTGATAAAATAGACGTAACCGGAATTCAGGACAAATTCAACAGAATTGGTGTGAATTGAAAAAAATTATAAAAAGAAAACAGCGAATGAACTAAAGAAAATTCAAGTGAATTTAAAGTTTTTCATGGAAAATGAAAAAAAATTATGCCTGAAATACTTCAAGGTGAAATAAAAAAACTGAATTAAACATTCAAAGCTCTACTGAATTAAATAAAATTTATGTAAATTCAAAATAATTAAGGACAATTCAAAAGAATTCTAAACAATCTAAAAGGATTTGAATGGATTTAAAAGAATTAGAAATAATTTAAAAGCATTTAAAAAGATTCAAATGGATTAAGAGAAATTCATAAGAATTTAAAAGAATACAAGGTAAAATAATCAGAATTCAGGAAAAACTCAAAATTTTTAAAAAATGAAAGGAACTCGATGCCTTAAATACTTCAAGGTGAAAAAAACATCAATTAAACATTTAAAACTTCACTGAACTAAATAGAATTTATAAAAATTCAAAATAATTAAGGAAAATTCAATAGAATTCAAAAGAATTCAAAATTATTCAAAAGAAATAAAAAGGATTTTAAAAAATTCAAAAGAATTTAACAGCATTTAAAAAGATTCAAAGGGATTTAGAAGAATTCAGCAAAATTTATAAGAATTCAAAATAATATAGGGTAAAATAATCAGAACTCAAAAAAAATTCTAAATGAATTCAAATGCATTGAAAAAATACAAAATATTACATTGATTCCAGTAACACTGGGGTAAATGTAGAAGGATTCAAAAGAATGCACGGATAATTGAAAAAGAAAATCAAGAGAATTTAGGGATTGGATTGAATATAACAGAATTTAAAAAATTAAAAAACAACTATCTAATTTAATAAAATAGGAGTAAACAGAATTCAGGGTATATTCAACGGCATTAGTGTGAATTAAAATAAATGTATAAAAAGAAAACAACGAATGAATTAAAGAAAATTCAAATGCATTTAGAGGATTTTAAGGAAAATGAAAAGAACTCGATGTTTAAAATACTTCAAGGTAAAATTAAAAACTAAATTAAATATTTAAAACTCTACTGAATTAAATAGAATTTACGTAAATGCAAAATAATTAAGGAAAATTATAAAGAATTCAAAAGAATTTGAAAGATTTGAAAAGAATTTAAAAGAATTTAAAAAATTCAAAAGAATTTAAAAGAATTAAAAAGCGTGCAAGGTAATATAATCAGAATTTAGAAAAAATTATTTATGAATTCAAATGCATTAAAAAAAATCCAAAATATTTCATTGATTCTAGTAACATTGGGGTAAGTTTAAAAAGACTCAAGAGAATGCATAGATAATTTAAAAAAAAGTCAAGAAAATCCAGAGACTTAATTGAATCAAACAAAATTCAAAGAATGAAAAAAAGACAATCGAATTTAATAAAATAGGAGTGAACGGAATTTAGTGAAAATTTAACATTATTGATGTGATTAAAGAAAAATTATAAGAAAAAAAAAGAATTAATTAAATAAAATTCGAGCGCATCTAGAGAATTTTGAGAAAAAGTGAAAAAAATTCTATGTTTAAAGTTTTTTAGGAAGAAATATAAAAATTGAATTAAAAATTTCAAATTCTAAGAAACTGAATAGAATTCATTTCACGTCAAAATAATTAAGGAAATTCAAGAAAATGTTGAAGAATTTAAAATAATTAAAAATAATTTAAAAGGATCTAGAAGAATCTAAAAGAATCCAAAAGAATTCAAAATAATTAAAAATAATTAAAAAGAATTTAAAAGAATTTAAAAGATTTCGAAAAATTAAAAAGAATTACAAGAAATTCAAAAGAATTTAAAAGAATTAAGAAGAATTCAGGGTAAAATAATCAGAATTGAGGAAAATTTTATAATGAATTTAAATGCATTGAAACAAACCCAAAATATTGCATTGATTCTAGTAATATTGGGATAAATTTAGAAGGATTGAAGAGAATACAGGATTAATTTTGAAAAAAATCAAGAGGATCCAGGGATTTAATTGAATTAAACAAAATTTGTAGAATAACAAAAAAAGACTGTCGAATCCAGTAAAATAGGAGTGAATGGAGTTCGGGAAAAATTCAACATTATTGATGTGATTAAGAAAAAATTACAAGAAGAAAAAAAAGAAGGAATTAAATAAAATTTGAGCGCATTTAGACAATTTTGAGAAAAGTGAAAAAAATTTTATGTTTAAAGTTCTTCAGGGCAAAATAAAACAATTAACTTAAAAATTTCAAAATGTAATAAACTAAATAGAATTCATTTTGCTTTAAAATAATTCTAAATAATTTAAAATAATTTAAAAGGATTTAGAAGAATTCAAAATAATTTAAAATAATTCAAAAGAATTAAAAGGGATTAAAAAAAATTTAAAAGATTTCAAAATAATTTAAAAGAATTCAACGAAATTCAAAAGGTATCAAAAGAATTAAGAAGAATGCAGAGTGAAATAATCAGAATTCAGAAAAAAATTTTTAAAAAATTCAAATGCATTGAAAAACCCCAAAATATTTCATTGATTCTAGTAACATTGGGGTAAATTTAGAAGGATTAAAGAGAATACAGAGATAATTTTTTCAAAAATCAAGAAAATCCAGGGATTTAAATGAATTAATCAAATCTTGAAGAATAAAACGAGACAATCGAATTTAATAAAATAGGAGTGAACGGAATTCAGGAAAAATTCAACATTATTAATGTGATTAAAAAAAATTATAAAAACAAAAAAGAAGAAATAAAATAAAATTCAAGCGCATTTAGAAAATTTTGAGAACAGTGAAAAAAATGCTATGATTAAAGTTCTTCAAGGCAAAATAAAAAAATTGAATTAAAAATATCAAAATCTAATGGACTAAATAGAATTCATTTTACTATAAGATAATTAAGGGAAATTAAAAAAAAATTGAAAAGAATTTGAAATAATCTAAAATAATTTTAAAAAATTCAAAAGAATTAAAAAGAATTCCAAATAATTAAAAATAATTTATAAGGATTTAGAAGAATTCAAAAGAATTCAAAAGAATCCAAAAGAATTCAAAATAATTTTAAATGGTTCCAAAGAATTTAAGAGAATTCAAAAGAATTCAAAGAACCAAAAAGAATTAAAAAAAATACAAAAGAATTCAGAAGATGCATGGTTAAATAATTAGAATTTAAAAAAAATTCTGAATAAATTCGAATACATGGGAAAAAATCCAAAATATTTCATTGATTCTAGTAACATTGTTGTTAGAAGGATTCAAGCGAATGCAGGATAATTGAAGAAAAAAATCCAGAGAATCCAGGGATTTAATTAATTTGAACAAAATTAAAAAAATTGAAAAACGACCACCGAATTTTATAAAATAGCAACAGAATTCAGGACAAATTCAACAGAATTGATGTGAATTGAAAAAAAATTATAAAAAGAAAAAACCAATAAATTGAATGGAACTCGAGAGGATTGAGAGGATTCAAAAAAAAGTGAAAAGAATTCGAATTATAAACAATTTAAAAACATTTTGAAAATTCATTGAATTTATTAAATTTAGAGAAAAATTAGAAAAGTTCAAGAGAATTAAAAAGAATTGGATAAAATGTCTAAGAATTTAAGACAAGTTTGAAATACTTTAGGGTGAATTCAAAAAAACCTTTACAACTTCACTGAACTAAATAGAATTTAAGTTAATTCAAAAGAATTAAAGGAGGATTTTAAAAAATTAAAAAGAATTGAAAATAATTTAAAAAATGCAGGGTTAATTTATAAAAATTCAGGGGAAATACGAAATGAATTTAAATAAAATATTTTATTGATTTCAGTGTAGTAAATTTAAAAAGATTCAAGAGAATTCAGAGATAATTGAAAAAAGCAAAGAAATTCAGGAATAATTTAAAAAATCAAAAGAATTCAGGGATGATTAAACAAAATCAAGAGAATTTAAATGAATACGGAATATATTTATCAGAATTCAAAATAAATTAAAAAAAATTCAAGTTAAATTCAAAAGAATTCAAATAAATCAAAAAAATTATATTGAATTTTGTTAAATTGAAATAAATTCAGACGAATTCTAGGAAACATAACAAAAATCGATGAAAATAATTGGATTAAACAAAATTGAAAAAATAAAAAAATGTCCATCGTATTGAATAAGATAGGATTAAACAGAATTCAGGACAGATTCGCCAAAATTTGTGTAAATTAAAAAAAAAAACATAAAAAGAAAAAAAATTAATAAATTAAATAAAATTGGAGTAAATTTAGAGAATTTTAGAGAAAGAGTTAAGAATTCGATTAAATTCACAGAAATGAAAGGTGTGATTTTCAACAATTTAAGCAAAGTGAAAACAATTCCAAAATTAAAAAAAAATTAAATTCTTAAAATTCAAGATGCGTTTAAAAGACTTTAGAGTAAAGTAAAAAAAAAATAACAAACTGAATTCAAAATAACTCAAGGAGAATTAAATTTTTATTAGAGAATTGAAAAGAATTCAGGATGAATTCAGAAAAAAAAACTTTTTTATAAAACTCAACTGAATTAGGTAGAATTTAAGTGAATTAGAAATAATTTAAAAAAGAAGCAGAAACATTTTCATAGAATTGAAAAGAATTTAGGGTGAATTATTAAGGATTTAGGGAAAATTTGTAATAAATTCAAATGCATTAAAAAACATCTAAAATATTCCATTGATTTTAGCAAAATTGAAGTAAATTTAGAAGAATTAAGGAGAATTAAAGGATTACGAAAAAAGAGAACCTAAAAGATTGATGGATAAATTCATAAGATTAAAAAATGAATTTTGAAAAATTAAGTCTTATATAAAAGAACTAAAATAGTTTGAAAAAAATTCTGAAAATTATATTTATTTCAGTAAAATTGAAGTTAATTTAGAAGAATTCAAGAGAATTCAGGGATAATTGAATAAAATTTAGCAGAATTTAAAACACTTCAGGGTAAATTAAAAAAAAAATAAAACAAACTTCTAAATAAAACTCCACCACAAACCATTTGAGCTCTGAAAATGCGTCGACGTCGGTAACACGTCGGTAACAGGAATCTTGGATTAGAAACCCCTTAACTTACCTACTACCTTTTTGTTTTAAAAAGTGACTCAAAATTAATTTTTAAATAAGAATGTAGCCTTGTCGAAATAAAGTATCCCTTTTTTGAAAGTAAAAATAAAATTCAAATAATTTGATAAAAAATGCAAAAAGTTATATTGATTTCAGTAAAATTGAAGTGAATTCAAAAGAATTCAGGGATAATTGAATAAAATTTAGCAGAATATAAAACACTTTAGGGCGAATTGAGAAAAAGCAAACAAAACTTTTAAATAGAACTCCACCGAACTAAATAGAATTCAAGTGAATTACAAGTCATTCAGGAAAATTTAAAGCAGATTCAAAAGAATGAAAAAGAATTCAGGGTAAATTATTAAAAATTCAGGGCAAATTTTAAATCAGAGTAGAAGTGTTTTTTTATTTTATTTTAGATTTAAATATTCTATTATTTTTATAAAAGACCTTGAAGTTGTTTCTGCAAATTTCTTCAATCCAAATTGCCTAATATCATTTTACGACAGCGGTGTCCTTTAAGACTTTTCCAGAAACTCAGCACCGATACGAACCACTTGAACTTTGGAATGGTCTTGACGTCGGCAACATGTCGGTAACATGTCGGTAACAGAAATCTTTGATTAGAAACCCCTTAACTTACCTACTACCTTTTCATTTAAAAAATTGACTAAAAATTGATTTGAGGATGAGAGTGTAGCCTTGTCGGAATAAAGTATCCCTTTTTTGGAAGTAAAAATAAAATTCAAATAATTTGATAAATAATGCAAAATATTATATAGATTTCAGTAAAATTGGAGTGAATTTACAAGAATTCAAGAGAATTCAGGGATAATTAAATAAAATTTAGCAGAATATAAAACACTTTAGGGCGAAATGAAAAAAAGTAAACAAAACTTTTGAATAAAACTCCACCGAACTAAATAGAATTCAAGTGAATTAAAAGTCATTCAGGAAGATGCCAAGCAAATTCGAAGAAATTAAAAAGAATTGAGAGTAAATTAATGAAATTCAGAGCAAATTTTAAATCAGTGTAAAAGTGTTTTTATATATTTTATTTTAGATATAAATATTCAATTAATTATAATAAAGAACTTTGAAGTTGTTTGCGCAAAATTCTTCAATCAAAATTGCGTAATATCATTTTACGACATCGGTGCCCTTCAAGATTATTTTAGAAACTAAGCACGGACACGAACCACTTGAACTTTGGAATGGTCTCGACGTCGGTAACACGTCGGTAACAGGAATCTTGGATTAGAAACCCCTTAAAAAACCTACTACCTTTTCATTTTAAAAAGTGACTAAAAAGTGATTCAAGGATAAGAGTGTAGCCTTGTCGGAATAAAGTATCCCTTTTTTGGAAGTAAAAATTAAATTTAAATAATTTGATGAAAAAGGCAAAAAATTAGATTAATTTCAGTAAAATTAAAGTAAATTTAGAAAAATTCAACAAAATTTATGGATAATTAAATAAAATTTAGCAGAATATAAAACACTTTAGGGCGAATTGAAAAAAGTAAACAAAACTTTTAAATAAAACTTTACCGAACTAAATAGAATTCAAGTGAATTAAAAGTCATTCAGGAAGACTCCAAGCAAATTCGAAGAAATTAAAAAGAATTCAGAGTAAATTAATAAAAATTCGGAGAAATTTCAAATTATAGTAAAAGAATTTTTTTTTATTTTGGATTTAATTATTTGTTTATTTATAATAAATAACCTTGAAATTGTAAACGAAAAATTCTTCACTGAAAATTGCACAGTATCATTTTAAGAGGTCATTAGTAACCTTCAAGATTATTCTAGAAACTAAGCATGGACACGAATCACTTGAACTCTGGAATGGTCTAGACGTCGGTAACACGTCGGTAACAGGAATCTTGTATGAGAAACCCCTTAACATACCTACTACCTTTTCATTTTAAAAAGTAACTAAACATTACTTTAAGAATAAGGATATAGCTTTGTCGAAATAAAGTATCCCTTTTTTAGAAGTAAAAATGAAATTTAAATAATTTGATAAAAAATGAAAAAAATTATATTGATTTAAGTAAAATAGAGTGAATTTCATTCTGGATTTAATTATTTGTTTATTTATAATAAATAACCTTGAAATTGTATACAAAAAATTCTGGACTGAAAATTGTGCAATATTATTCCAAGAGGTCATTAGTATCCTTCAAGATGATTCTAGTCTCTTAGCACGGACACGAACCACTTAAGCTCTAGAAATGTTTTGACGTCGGTAACACGTCAGTAACAGGAATCTTGGATTAGAAACCCTTTAACTTACCTTGTACCTTTTCATTTCAAAAAGCGACTTAAAATCAATTTGAGAATAAGAATGTAGCCTTGTCGAAATAAAGTATCTCTTTTTTGGAAGTAAAAATAAAATTCAAATAATTTAATAAAAAATGCAAAAAATTATATTGATTTCAGTAAAATTAGAGTCAATTCAGAAGAATTCAGGAATAATTGAATAAAATTTAGCGGAATTAAAAACACTTCAGGACAAATTTAAAAAAAAGTAAACAAAACTTTTAAATAAACTCCACCAAACTAAAAAGAATTTAAGTGAATTAAAAGTCATTCAGGAAGATTTTAAGCAAATATGAAAGAATTAGAAAGAATTTAGAGTAAATTGATAAAAATCCAGGGAAATTTTAAATTACGGTAAAAGAATTTTATTTTATTTGGATATAATTATTTGTTTATTTATAATAAATAACCCTAAAATTGTATACGAAAAATTCTTCACTGAAAATTGCACAGTATCATTTTAAGAGGTCATCAGTATCCTTCAAGATTATTCTAGCCTCTTAGCACGGACACGAACCACTTGAACTCTGGAATGTTCTTCACGTCGGTAACACGTCGGTAACAGGAATCTTGGATTAAAAACCCTTTAATTTACCTAGTACCTTGTCGGAATAAAGTATTCCTTTTTTTGAAGTAAAAATAAAATACCTTTTCTTTTTTTTCTGCAATAACCCTTTGATAGTGCACATGCAGAATAAGTTGCCCTAAGGGTTCTCCGGGATCATGAACCGGGTCTGCTGATGCACT
>JAUELO010000364.1:1640912-1652278 GCA_032357855.1 Amphibolips quercusostensackenii
GGCCAAGATAAATTTCTGCATGGGTGAATATCTCTGTACATAACTGTCTCTTTACATATATGTCTCTCAACATATATGTCTCCTCCATATGTATCCTTCTTAATGGTGGTATACATTGTAAGCACCAAGTAACTCATCAGCATTTTCTTACGGTATGCATCTAAATACAGCACCCACGTACCAGAAAAAGAAAATGAAGTCAGAACCCAGTTTTCTCAATGCATTATAATCTTATTTTTCCATCAAAAGATAAGCGGTAGCATCAGAAAGAGGCTAGTTCATCAGCTCACTGAAAGTCTGTAATATTTGCCTTGGAAAACACTGTGTGAATTGTCTATACGAATTACCAGATCTTTCCGAATACTCGTAAATATTACCGTCAAATGGTGCAACTTTGGAACGCAGGCTAGCTTCAGACATTCCTTAATTGTTAGTTTAAATTATTCAAGGTGAGTGCTTTTAACCAGAATCTAGAACCATTAAGATTTAAACTGATTCCAGATTTTTGGAACAGTTTTGAGTAACTTATCCCATCAGTTAAGAGAATGCAGGTGTGTCCCAAGTTACCCCACATGTCTGAAGTTACCCCTTTCGACCGAACTAGATATTATAATAGTATAACTCAGCGATCCCCAAAGTATTACCAGCGGTAGGGTACCCTCCCCCGGGTAGGGGGATACGACCCCGGTCTGGGTAGCTCGGTAGGCTTCGTGGCAGGCTCCCCGCTGCCAGCAGATGAATGACCCTTTTATTGTTATGAGGTCAAGACCTGTTACAATAACTTAAACACAGCCTTTTCAAATTCAATTCAATAATATTTACTAAGTTTTCATTTACCTTAACTGTCTCTAATTCTCTAACAATAGGAAAGTTGCGTGGAAGGCTGTCCAGTGTCCCCCTTGGGTTACAGTATTGTAAAAAATTTTGAGGGTGGCGACTCTACCGCTTTATAGAAAGTGCACAAAAAATTTGGGAAACGCTGGTATAACTAGATAAAGTAAACGCGAATTATCCTTATCGAAATCCTGACGTTGGAATAAGATCAATGTTGCACACCTTGAAACTTATACGTACGGGTGTTTGTAGTACTTGCCAAACACGCGAAACTTTCTCTGTTAAATTAATGAAGGGCAGAAGCGGATGTAGCACTCCAACTTGAATATTCGTGAAGGCGAGGCGTTTGAACAACTGGGTAGGTGAATTATCGTGTTTCAGCTGGCATGACGCACAAGGGATTCGGTTCTTTTAGTCCTTTACCCGTTCTTATCTCACCTCAGCTTGTGGAAACACCATAAAGTGGAGATAAAGAAATAAATAAAAAAAGAGTAAGAGAAACGTATAAAAAGTTGCAGAGCAACTGAAGCGAGAGAATGAAAACGACAAATGCAGACCGCGAAATCAGTTGAGAAATCCAAAAGTCAACAGTAACATTTTTGAAGAGGAGTATCACAATAGAACATCTTTTATAAAATTTCATGAAACCTTTTCGCATCTTTGAAAGTACCCTAAATGTTTTGAAATCCCTGAAAATTATATAAGAACATTCAAAAAAAAAAGATTCTTTAGGTCAATCAAACATTTTATTCAATTGAAGAAAAATATTCATTGGCATCTTGGTTAAAGAAAAGCTTCTTTACTTCAAATTTAGTTAGATTTAAAGACATTTTTTTTCAGAAATGGTTTTTTTTCTAATAAAAATGATTTTCATATCAAAAATGATTTTCTTTATTTTGATCTGCTGAGATGCTCTAAAAATCCCTGGAAAGCTTGTTCATCTCGTTAAATCCCTTAGAATACCTAAAATCTGTTGACATCCTAAAGTTTTTTTTAAATCCTGTAATACCCTTAAGTTTAGTGGAATTTCTTGAAATCTCAGCAATTATATATTTTTATTGTTAATTTACATACAATTATATTTTTATTATAATTTCATTTTATTTATTTATATTTCTGTTACTGTTTCAGGTGAGTACCTTGATATTGGCATCTGAGCATAAGATACAAACATATGCGTCGCTTATTTCAATCGTGAGTAACGATTTGCATTTATTGAATGTTTTCCTCCGCTACTTTAGCTAAGTTTCGCACTTCCTTTGCCGCCCCTTTTTCTCATACTCTAACTTCACTCTTCGCTTCCCTTCCCCATCACCCTCCTCTCATTCCCCTTTTTCTCACTTCTCCAGTTGGGACACCTCTTCCTCATCTTTTCTTTCCAGCGTACCTTCTTTCCCTCACTTCCCCTCACTCCCCGGCTTTCCTGCCAATCATTTACACTACTTCCTATCACTTTACCACCCCTCATCTTTACCCACTTCCCTTACTTCCTTATCCCTCATTTCTGTCACTTGCGCTGCTTTCCCTCCTCTTATTTTCTCTACTTTCCACCCTCACTTCTCCTTCCTTCACTTCTAATTACTTCACCTTCCCTTATTTATAATTACTTTCCCTACTTCTCCTCACACATTTTCCCTTACTGTCTCTACATCTCTTTCCCTTATTTTTCCTAACCTCTCCTACTTTCTCACCCTTTATTTCTCTGCATAGTGTGCGCCTTTGTCAATTTCTGACTAGATGAGTTCGAATTTTTTTATGTCCGTGGCTATTCATACCGGAATTTCGGTACAAATTGCCTGGTTTTTTCGGTACAAATGGGAGTGTCTGAAAAAAGGTCTATTTGTACGAAAATTTCGGTACAAGTACCCACATTTTTCTGGTACTTGTAAATACTTCCTTTTTTTTAAGCGGTGAAAATTTTTCGCAGAAATTTAAAAAAAAATCTTATCAATGAAATATGATTGTCACTTTTCAACCAGGGAGCGTCATCATATTACGTGACGCTATTTAGAGTGATTCAAACATTTAAATTGAAATGGAAAAATTTCCAAGCAAAATTTATCAATTGAATATGATTTTGTCACTTTAAAAAAAAAAGCGTCATTATATCACGTGACGCTATTTTCAATGATTTAAGCATTAATATCAAAATTTGATTGAAAAATTGAAAAAAAGTCTTGTCAATGAAATATGATTTTGTCATTTTTTTAACAGGAAGCGTCATTATATTACGTGACGCTATTTCTAGTGATTCAAACATTCAAATTAAATGGAAAAATTTTCAAGCAAAATTTATCAATTAAATATGATTCTGTCACTTTTTTAACTAAAAGCGTCATCATATTACGTGGCGCTATTTTCAGTGATTCAAACATTAAAATCAAAATTCTAATGGAAAATTTTTTATAAAAAACTTTGTCAATAAAATATGACTCTGTCACTTTTTTAACAGTGAGCGTCATTATATTACGTAACGCTATTTTAGTAATTCAAACATTTAAATTTAAATAATTTTTTTTCTGAATCTTATCAATAAAATATGATTCTGTCACTTTTTCAACAAGATGCGTCATCATAAATAGTAATGCTATTTTCAGTGTATTTAAAATTCAAATTTAAAAAACAAAAATTAAAAAAAAAATTTTGTTAATGAAATATGATTTTTTCACTTTTTTAACAAGCAGCTTTATCATATTACGTGACACTATTTTTAGTCATTCAAACATTAAAATTAAAATTCAAGTAAGAAATTTTCTAAAAAAGTATTGTCAATGAAATATGATTTTGTCACTTTTTTAACGGAGAGCGTCATTATATTACGTGACGCCTTATCGAGTGATTCAAACATTCAAATTCAAATTTTTTTTTAAACCTCATCAATAAAATATGATTTTGTCACTTTTTTAACAAGGAGCGTCCTCATAATTCGTGACGTTTTTTTCAGTGTTTCCAAAATTCAAATTCAAATAACAAAAGTATTTGAAATTCTCAATAATAAAATATGATTGTCACTTCTTTAACAGGGATCATCATCATATAACGTGACGCTATTTTCAGTGATTTAAACATTAAAATCAAAATTCTAGTGAAAAATTAAAAAAAAAAAAATTTTGTCAATGAAATATGATTCTGTGACTTTTTTAACGGGGAGCGTCATTATATTACGTGACGCTTTTTTTAGTGATTTAAACATTTTAATTCAAATTTTTTTTCCAATCTTATCAATAATATTTGATTGTGTCACTTTTCTAACCAGGTGCGTCATTATATTTCGTGATGCTATTTTTGGTGTTTCTAAAATTCAAATTCAAATTCAAATAACAAAAAATTTTTTTTCAATTTTATTAATGAAATATGATTCTGTAACTTTTTCAACAGGGAGCGTTATCATATTACGTGACGCTATTTTAGCGATCAAAACAATTAAATTTAAATACAAACAAAAAAATTCTTTCTAATTTTGTAAATGGAATATGATTCTGTGATATTTAAAAAAAACGTCATCATATTACGTAAAACTATTTTCAGTATTAAAACATTTAAATTTAAATTCAAGTGAAAATTTTTTTTAAATCTTGTCAGTGAAATATGATTCGGTCAATTTTTTAAGAGGAAGCGTCATCATATTTTGTGACGCTATTTTCAGTGATTCAAACATTAAAATCAAAATTCTAGTGAAAAATTAAAAAAAAAACTTCGTCAATAAAATATGACTCTGTCACTTTTTTAACAGGGAGCGTCATTATATTACGTGACGCTATTTCTAGTGATTCAAAAGTTCAAATCCAAATAATTTTTTTTCAAATCCTATCAATAAAATATAATTCTTTCCATTTTTTAACAAGGAGCGTTATCATAATTTGTGACGCTATTTTCAGTGTTTCTACAATTAAAATTCGAATTACCAGAATTTTGGAAAAATCTCATTAATGAAATATGATTCTATCACTTTTTTAACAGGGAGCTTTATTATATTACGTGACGCTATTTTCAGCGATGAAAACATTCAAATTAAAATACAAATTAAAATTTTTTTAATTTTGTAAATGAAATATGATTCTGTAATATTTTGAAAACAGACCGTCATCATATTACGTGACGCTATTTTTATTGATTAAAGCATTAAAATGAAAATTTAAGTAAAAATATATTTTCTGAATCTTTTCAATGTAATATGATTCTGTCACTTTTTTAATAAGGTGCTTTATTATATAACGTGACACTATTTTCAAACATTCAAACATTAAAATCAAAATTTAAGTAAACAATTTTTTAAAAAAGTCTTGTTAATGAAATATAATTCTGTCACTTTTTTAACGGGAAGCGTCATTATATTACGTGACGCTATTTCTAGTAATTCAAACATTCAAATTCAAATAATTTTTTTTCAAATCGTATCAATAAAATATGATTCTGTCACTTTTTCAACAAGATACGTCATCATAAAACGTAGTGCTATTTTCAGTGTATCTAAAATTCAAATATAAATAAAATTTTTTTTTTTAACTTCGTTAATGAAATATGATTTTGTCACTTTTTAAACAGCGAGCGTTATCATATTACGTGACGCTATTTTCAGCAATTAAAACATTTCAATTAAAATACAAATTAAAAAATTCTTTCAATCTTGTAAATGAAATATGATTCTGTGATATTTTAAAACAGACCGTCATCAAATTACGTGACGCTATTTTGAGTGAATAAAACATTAAAATTAAAATTTAAGTAAAAATATTTTTTTAATCTTTTCAATGTTATCTGATTCTGTCACTTTTTGAACAAGGAGCTTTATTATATTTCGTGACGCTATTTTCAGTCATTCAAACATTAAAATCAAAATTCACTTAAAGAGTTTTCTAAAAAAGTCTTGTCAATGAAATATGATTTTGTCACTTTTCCATAGGGAGCGTCATTATATTACGTGACGCCATTTCGAGTGATTCAAACATTTAAATTTAAATTTTTTTTGAAACCTTATCAATGAAATATGATTTTGTCACTTTTTTAACAAGGAGCGTCATCATAATTCGTGACGCTATTTTCAGTGTTTCAAAAATTCAAATTCAAAAAACAATTTTTTTTTTTAATCTCATTAATGAAATATGATTCTGTCACTTTTGTAACAGGAAGCGTCATCATATTACGTGATGCTATTTTCAGTGATGCATACATTAAAATCAAAATTCTAGTGGAAAGTTTTCAAAAAAAAGTCTTGTTGATGAAATATGATTCTGTGACTTTTTGAACGGGAAGCGTCATTATATTACGTGAGGCTATTTCTAGTGATTCGAACATTGAAATTCAAATTTTTTTTAATCTAATCAAGAAAATATGATTCTGTCACTTTTTAACAAGATGCGTCATAATAATTCGTAATGCTATTTTTAGTGTATCCAAAATTCCAATTCATATTCAAATAAACAAAATTGAAGAAAATTTCGTTAATGAAATATGATTATGTTACTTTTTCAACAGGGAGCGTTATTATATTACGTGAAGCTATTTGCAGCAATTAAAACATTTAAATTAAAATACAAATAAAAAAATTCTTTTCAATTTCGTAAATGAAATATGATTCTGTAATATTTAAAAAAGAGCGTCATTATATTACGTAACGCTACTTCTAGTGATTAAGACATTAAAATTAAAATTAAAGTGAAAATATTTTTTTTATGTCCATGAAATATGCTTCTGTCACTTTCTTAACAGGTAGCGTCATCATATTACGTGACGCTTTCTTAAGTCATTTGAAGATTAAAATCAAAATTCAATTTAAAAAATTTTCAAAGAAGTCTTGTCAATGAAATATGATTCTGTCACTTTTTAACGAAGAGCGTCATTATATTACGTGACGCTATTTTCAGTGTTTCCAAAATTCAAATTCACATAACAAACATTTTAAAAAATCTAATCAATGAAATATGATTCTGTCAATTTTTTAACAGGGAGCATCATCATATTACGTCACTCTGTTTTTAGTGATTCAAACATTAAAATCAAAATTCTAGTGAAAAATTTTCAAAAAAAGTTTTGTCAATGAAATATGATTCTGTCACTTTTTCAACGGACAGCGTCATTATATTACATGACGCTATGTCTAATGATTCGAACATTCAAATTCGAATTTTTTTTTTTAAACTCCTATTTAAATAAAATTTTTTTTTTCAATTTCGTCAATAAAATATGAAAATAGAAATAAAAATTTTTTTTTTAATCTTGTAAATGAAATATGATTCTGTGATATTTTAAAAACAGAGCGTCATCATATTACTTTAAGCTTTTTTCAGAGATTAAAACATTAAAATATAAATTCAAGTAAAAAATATTTTGCTCAATCTTGTCAATGAAATATGATTCTGTACTTTTTAACAGGGTACGTTATCATATTACGTAAAGCTATTTCCAGTGATTCCAAAATTTAAATTCAAATTTTAAAAAATGTTCAATCTTTTTAATGAAATATGATTCTGTCACTTTTTCACACGGAGTTTTATCATAATTCGTGACGATATTTTTAGTGATTAAAAAATTTGAAATTTAAATAACAAATTTTTTCATTAAATCCTATCAATATTATCGAGTAATACACTCGATGCTATTTTCAGCAATTGAAACACTTAAATTAAAATATAAATAAAAAATTCTTTTCAATCTTGTTAATGAATTATGATTCTGTGATATTTTGGAAACAGAGCGTCATCATATTACGTGAAGATATTTTCAATTATTAAAACATTAAAATCAAAATTAAAGTAAAAAATATATTTTTTCAAATCTCGTCAATGAAATATGATTTTGTACTTTTTACCAGGAAACTTCATCATATTACGTGACGCTATTTTTAGTGATTCCAAAATTGAAATTCAAATTCAAATCACAAAAATTTCAAAAAAATTCTTATCAATGAAATATGATTCTGTCACTTTCTTAATAGTGAGCGTCATCATATTACCTGACGCTATTTTCAGAGATTAAAACATTCAAATTCATATACAATTAAAAAATATATTTTTTTAAATTCTTGTCAATAAAATATGATTCTGTAACATTTTCAACACAGAGCGTCATCATATTACGTGATGATATTTTCAGTAATTCAAATATTGAGATTCAAATTCAAATAAACAAAATTTTAGAAAAATCTTATCAATGAAATATGATTCCAATTTTTTCCAAAATTTTCAAAATTTCCCAAATTTAAACTATTTTATTTTAAGCTGAAAATTAATCTTTGTAAGGCAGAAAATTGATATTTTTTATTGAAAATTCATTTTATTAGTTGAAAATTAAAGTTTTTTTTTTGTTCAGATTTTTATTTTTTACTTGAAAATTCATTCATGCTGTTAAAAAATCTTTTTTTTTTGGTTAAAAGTTATTCCTCTTGCCTAAAAATTAATCTTTTTTGGTTAAAATTCAACTATTTCAGTAAAAACTTTAATTATTTTGGTAAAAACTAATCTCTTTATTTGAAAAATATTTTTGTAATTGCAAATTAAACTATTCCATTTTTTATTGTGAATTTATCCTTCTTAGTTGAAAATTTGACAATCTGGATAAAAATTTATGTATTTTGTTACGAATTCGTCTTTTTGGAAGAAAATTGATCTTGTTGCTTAAAAATTGATCTTTTTTGATAGAAATTCTTTTTTTGAAAAAAAATTGATTTTTTTATTTAAAATTTGAAATTTTTATTTTCTAAATTTACATTTCTCAGTCGAAAATCCGAATAATTAGTTAAAAATTGAACTACTTCGTTTGAAGTTTATTTCTCTAAATGAAGATTCCTGATTTTAGTTGAAAATGGTTTAGTTGAAAATTCAGTTAAAAATTTGGTAGAAAATTCGATTTTATTTTGGATTAAAAAATTATTTTTGTACTGAAAATTTAACTATTTTATATGTGATAAAAATTTGTCTTTCATAGTTGAAAATTCAGAATTTCTGTCAAATTTCCTTTTTTTTTATAGAAAATTCGTCGTTTTGCGTGAAATTTCAGTTCGTACCGTTCTATTTGTAATAGTGAATTTATATTTTTTAGTTAAAAATGAAACTAATTAAAAGTTAAACTACTCTGTTAAACATACATCACATGTGTCTTTCTTAGTTGAAAATTTTTGTATTTTGTTCAAATTTTTTTTCATGTTGTAGAAAATTAAGATTTTTGCTTGAAAATTTATGTTTTTGGTTGAAAATGTAACTATTTTGTTAAGAACTCAAGTATTTGGTAAAAAAAAATTCTTTATTTTTAAGAATTTTGGTAAAAATTAGTATTTTTTGGTAGAAAATTCATCTTCTTGGTTGAAAATTGAAGTATTCAGTTGATTATTCATTTGTTTTGTTACGAATTCGTTTATTTTTGTGAAAAATTAATTTTCTTGTTTGAAAATTCATATTTTTGGTTGAAAATTTAACTATTTTGTTAAGAATTCAAGTATTTGGTGAAAAAAAATTTTTTTATTTTAAGAATTTTGGTAAAAATTAGTATTTTTTGGTAGAAAATTCATCTTCTTGGTTGAAAATTAAACTATTTAGTTGAAAATTCATTTATTTTGTTACGAATTCGTTTATTTTTGTAAAAAATTAATTTTCTTGTTTGAAAATTCATATTTTTGGTTGAAAATTAATTTCTTAACTGAAGATTTAACTGTTCTGTTTAAAATTGTAAATTTATATTTTTCAGTTGAAAATTCAACTTTTTAGTTGAAAATTAATGTATTTTGTTGAAAATTCGTTTTTTTATAGAAACTTATTTTCTTGTTAAAAAATTCATCATGGTTTAAAAGAGAGTGAATAATAGTTGCACTGACAAAAAATTTTAGAAAATATTAGCATAAGTCTTATTTTTAAGAAATAGTAGCAAAATAGTTACATCTTTAAAAAAAGTGTCAAAAAGTGTCAATAGTGACACGACTTCCAGGCCTGCAAATAGGATGAGAAAAAATTTGGAAGCATTTATCTTAGACATTTTTAATTGAGTTTATTGACATTTGATATATTTAACATTTTTCAATATTATTATTTAAATTTCTTGTATTCAAAAGGTCGTAGATTTGAATACATACGATTCAACCGGAAAGGGATGGCACTACTTTATATTCATTGTTAGGGACAAGATCCCTGGTCTCTGAATCTCAACGACAACCACCCATAATTTTGCAACGGCGACAAAATTGCCTTTAGTATTTTGTGCGTGGGTTTAAAAAAGGTAGGAGTTAAGGCCCATGAATAACTTATTGTACATTGTTGGAATGATAATAGGATACTTTCATTATATTCATTGATAAACATTAAATTATTGAAATTGATACACGGAACAAAAATATGAGCTGTCTATCGCTCTTTAATTTTCTACTTTTTATGTCAAATAAAATATCATTAGAATCATTAAAATTATCAGATTTCGAATATATTTGTAAATCACCAAATGCTGAAATTCAAAAATGTTATTTTTTATATTTTAGTCTTCTCATTAGGTAAAAAAGGACTGCTGCTGACCAGGCTCGGCGGCAGCTGTTTGGCTGAGTGAGGGGAAGCCGCGTAGTAAGGGGACCGTACTCAGGTAGCTGGGGCGGCATTAATAAGCGCTTTTATATTTTCGTCTTCAATAAATATTTCTTTGATTCAAATAAATATTACCTTCCAACCAGTAGATTGTAATTTAGAATTAAATAATGTTAATTTAATCCGATTATAATTCAATAACTGATTGTATATTGATGGAATAATAATAGAATACTTTTCTTATAATCATTAAATTATTAATAATAACACACACAACAAAAATATGAGCTGTCTATCGCTCTTTAATTTTCTATTTTTAAAGTCAAATGAAATTTCGTTAGAATCATTATAATTCGCAGATTTCGAGTATATTAGTAAATAACTAAGTGATAAATAAAAAAATTTATATTTCACATTTTAGTCGTCTCATTAGGTGAAAAAGGACTGCTGCTGAACAGGTTCGGCGGCAGCTGTTTGGCTGAGTGAGGGGAAACCGCGTAGTAAGGAAACCGTACTTAGGTAGCTGGGGCGGAATTGACCATCGCTTGTTTCTTTTTTTTTTATCTTCAATTAATATTTCTTTAATTTTATATTTTTATTTTCATTTCTTCAAATAAAAAAAATATTTCTTTCCGACCTGTGAATTGTAATTTTAAATTAAACCGTGTTAACTTAATCCGATTATAATTTAATATCTGGTTTTATATTGCATGAATGATAATAGAATACTTTTGTTATAGTCATTTAATTACTAAATTAATACACGAAAAAAAATATAACATATCTTTTGCTGTTTAATTTTTCACTTTTTAAGTCAAATAAAATGTCGTTAGAATCGTTATAATTCGCAGATTTTGAATATAATTGTAAGTTACTAAGTACTAAATTTAAAAAATTTTATATTTTACATTTTAGTCGTTTCATTAGGTAAAAAAGGACTGCTGCTGATGACCATGCTCGGCGGCAGCTGTTTGGCTGAGTGAGGGGAAGCCGCGTAGTAAGGGGACCGTACTCAGGTAGCTGGGGCGGCAT
>JAUELO010000364.1:1739741-1750710 GCA_032357855.1 Amphibolips quercusostensackenii
TCGTGTTTTTCCTTACATCTCCAACAAGGTTTATTAAAAGACTCTGATTTTTTGTATATTTTTACAGACTCAGCTTCATTTGAAATTATTTTTCCGGCAAAATCCTCTTTTTTCGTCGCTTTTTCAAACGCCTTACACATATGTTTCACATTTTCGAGATTCAGTTCCTGTTCGAATATCAGTTTAAGGAGAGCCTCATCTTGTATGGTTTGAATTACCATATCACGTATATTTTTTTCCTTTTCTTTGCCAAAATTGCAAGACTTTGCCTTTTTCTGAATAATTAAAAAAACAGGTAAACCACAAGATTTTTATAAAAAAAAAATCAAAAGTTAAAAATAGAACTTACTTTTAAATCAGTGATGAAATCCTCAGTGGACTGATTATTTTCCTTCGATCTAGCGAATTTAAAAAACTCGTGTCTTTCGTACATTTCGATTTTCTGTTTTCCAGTATCTGATTCCATCTTTATAAAAATATATAATTAATTTTTTTTACACTTACTTATAAACTATCAAGTTGAATGAATTTTCTGTAATAGACAGAAGTTCGTCTTTCTTTCGTTTATGTCTGGCTGGTATGAAAAATTCATTCGATTTATTTTTCCATAATAATAAGCAATAAATATATATTTTTGTAAACAATATTTTCAATTTTGATATTTAAAAACATTTATTATTTTTTTAGAGATATGATTTTAACGAAAATGATGAATCTTTAACAGCAACCAAAATCAATTTGTAACAAAGTAGTTTAGCAAAAAAAAAATAATCAAAGAAGATTAAATTTTTTGCAGAAAATTTTTTGAAATAAAATACACAAATTTTCTTCAAAGGGGATGAGCTTTTAACTAAAATGATGAATCTTCAACCAAAAAAATGAAGTTATAACAAAGTAGTTCAACTTTTATCTAAGTAGTTGAATTTTTGACGAAAAAAATCAAATTTACTCTAAAAATTGTTAACAAAATACTAGAATTTTTTTATCAACAATTTAAATTCTCAACTTGAAAAAAAGGAATTTTCAGTTAAAAGACTAAAAAAATACGAATTTTCAAGAAAACATATGAATTTTCAACTACATAGTTAATCAGAAAACTAAAAAAGTTAAATTTTCTACCAAAAAAAAAACGAATTTTCATTTAAATACAAACATTTTTAACCAAAAAAATGAATTTTCAGCTAAAAAAAAATTGATTTTCAAACCAACAAAAAATTTTTTATAAGTCAAACAGATAAGTTTTCAACTAAAATGTTAAATTATTAATTAGCAGAATGAATTTAAGGTAAGCAATTTAATTTTTAACCAAAGAAGATGAATTTCCAACTACAAAGATTATTTTTATAAAAAAATATGAATTTTTAAGCAAATAGTTGAATTTGTAACTAAAAAAGATTAATATTCGACCAAAAATATTAAAAAGGATGTATTTTCAACAAGACTTATTAATTTTCTACCAAAAAAAAAATTGTTTATGGAAATACAAACATTTTCAAAAAAAAATATAAGTTTTCAACTAAAAAGATTAATTTTTAATCCAAAAAGCACAAATTTTCAAAGAAATACAAACATTTTTTACAAAAAGTTAAATTTTCAACTAAAAAAGTTGAATTTTCTGTAAAAATATTAAAAAAGATGAATTCTGAACAAGACTTATAAATTTTTAACCAGATAAAAAAGTTTAATTTTCTGTAAAAAAAAAATTTCATCAAAATATAAAAATTTTTTACAAAAAATATAAATTTTTGACTAAAAACTGTTGATTTTCAACTAAAAAATATTTATATACGAATTTTTAACAAAATGCAAACATTTTTTACCAGAAAGTTCAATTTTTAACAAAAAATATAAGAATCTGCAACTAAAAAATATTAATTTTTTAACCAAAAAGAACGAATTTTCAACAAAATACAAACATCTTTTACCAAAAAGTTAAATTTTCAACTAAAGAAGTTGAATTTTTTGTAAAAATATTAACAAAGATAAATTTTTAACCAAATAAAGAAGTTTAATTTTCCATACAAAAAAAAAGAATTTTCATTAAAATACAAAAATTTTCAACCAAAAATATAAACTTTCAACTAAAAAAGATTAATTTTTAAAGCAGAAAGGACGAATTTTAAACAGAATACAAACAGTTTTGACCAAAAAGTTAAATTTTCAACTAAAGAAGATAAATTTTCTGCAAAAATATTTTTAAAAATGAATTTTCAACAAGACTTATGAATTTTTAAACAAATAAAAAAGTTTAATTTTTTATAAAAAAAAATTTTCATTACTATACAAAAATGTTCAACTAAAAATATATAAATTTTTAACTAAAAAAGATTAATTTTCAAACCAAAAAGGACGAATTTTCAACAGAATACAAACATTTTTTAACAAAAAGTTAAATTTTTAGCTAAAGAAGATGAATTTTTGTAAATATATTAAAAAGATGAATTCTTAACAAGACTAATGAATTTTTAACCAAATAAAAAAGTTTAATTTTCTATTAAAAAAATTTTATTAAAATACGAAAATTTTCAACCAAAAATATGAATTTTCAATTAAAAAATATTTATTTTCAAACCAAAAGGGACAAATTTTTGACCAAAAATTAAATTTGTTTAACTAAAAAAGATGAATTTTCTGTAAAAATATTAAAAAAGATGAATTTTCAACAAGACTTATGAATTTTTAACCAAATAAAAAAGTTTAATTTTCTATAAAAAAAAAAATTTCCATTAAAATACAAAAATTTTCAACCAATAATATGAATTTTCAACTGAAAAATATTAATTTTTAAACCAAAAAGGACGAATTTTGGACCAAAAAGTTGAATTTGTTTAACTAAGAAAGATTAATTTTCTGTAAAAATATTTAAAAAGATAAATTTTAAACGAGACTTATGAATTTTGAACTAAATAAAAAAGTTTAATTTTCTATAGAAAAAACAATTTTCATTTGAATACAAAAATTTTCAACCAACAATATGAATTTTCAACTAAAAAATATTAATTTTTAAACCAAAAAGGACAAATTTTTGACCAAAAAGTTAAATTTGTTTAACTAAAAAAGTTGAATTATCTCTAAAAAATATTTTAAAAAGATGAATTTTTAATAAGACTTATGAATTTTTGACCAAATAAAAAATTTAATTTTCTAGAAAAAAAAAGAATTAGAAATTAAAATACAAAAATTTTTAACCAAAAAAGAATCTTCAACTAAAAAAAATTGATTTTTAAACCTATAAGGACGAATTTTTAACAACATACAAACATTTTTTACCAAAAAGTTAAATTCTCAACTAAAGAAGTCTAATATTTTGTAAAAATATTTAAAAAAATGAATTTTCAACAAGACTTATGAATTTCTAACCAAATGAAAAAGTTTAATTTTTTATAAAAAAAAACAATTTTTATTAAAATACAAAAATTTTTAACTAACAATATGAATTTTCAACTGAAAAATATTAAATTTCAACTAAAAATATCAATTTTTAAACCAAAAGGGACGAATTTTTGACCGAAAAGTTAAACTTGTTTAACTAAGAAAGATGAATTTTCTGTAAAAATATTTCAAAAGGTGGATTTTCAACAAGACTTATGAATTTTTAACCAAATAAAGAAATTTAATTTTCTAGAAAAAAGAGAATTATCTTTAAAATACAAAAACTTTCAACCAAAAAAAAATCTTCAACTAAAAAAGATTAATTTTTAAACCAAAAAGGACGAATCTTTAACAAAATACAAACATTTTTTACCAAAAACTTAAATTTCTAACTAAAGAAGATGAATTTTCTGTAAAAATATTAAAAAAGACGAATTCTTAACAAAACTCATGAATTTTTAACTAAATAAAAAAGTTTTATTTTTTGTGAAGAAAAATTTCATTAAAATACAAAAATTTTCAACCAAAAATATGAATTTTTAACTAAAGAATATTTATTTTTAAACCAAAAAGTTAAATTTGTTTAACTAAAAAAGATGAATTTTCTGTAAAAATATTAAAAAAGATGAATTTTCAACAAGTCTTATGAATTTTTAACCAAATAAAAAAAAATTTCATTTCCTAGAAAAAAAAAATAATTCTCATTAAAATACAAAAATTTTTAATCAAAAAAATATATTTTAATTAAAAAAGATTACATTTTAAACCAAAAAGAACGAATTTTTAACAAAATATGAACATTTTTGACCAAAAAGTTAAATTTTCAACTAAAGACGATGAATTTTCTGTGCAAATATGAAAAAAGATGAATTCTTAACAACACATATGAATTTTTAATCAAATGAAAAAGTTTAATTTGCTGTAAAAAAAACAATTTTCATTAAAATACAAAAATTTTCAACCAACAATATGAATTTTCATCTTAAAAATAATAATTTTCAAATAAAAATATTAATTTTTAAACCAAAAGGACGAATTTTTGACCAAAAAGGTAAATTTGTTTAACTAAAAAAGATACAATTCCTGTAAAAATATTTAAAAAGATGAATTTTCAACAAGAATTATGAATTTTTAACTAAATAAAAATATTTAATTTTCTACCAAAAAAAAAAAAGAATTTTCATTTAAATAAAAAAATTTTCAACCCAAAATGAAATTTTCAACTAAAAAAATTAATTTTTAAACAAAAAAGGGCGAATCTTTAAACTGAAAAAAACTAATTTTCAAACCAAAAAACGAATTTTTAGCTGAGAAAAAAAATGTTCTTGTCAAAAAAAGATGGGTTTCTATCAAAATAAATTTTTAACAAAATAGTCGAATTTTTAATTAAAAATTATGCACTTTCGACCAAAAATGGTATAGTTAAATTTTTAATGGGCAAAATTAATCTTCAACAACAAAAAAACAAATTTTGAACAAAGTAATTCAGTTTTCAAAGAGATAATTTTTAACTAAAATGATGAATCTTCAAAAAAAATTAATTTTTAATATATTATTTTAATTTTTAACCAAGAAGTAAAATTTTCAATGAAAAAAGATTAACTCTTCAACAAATACATAAAATTTCAACTAAAAAAAGTCAGATCTAAACAAAAAATGTAAAAGTTTAATTTTAATTTTAAATAATTGATTTTTAACCAAAAACAACGAATATTCAACAAAATATTTAAATTTTTTAACACAGAAAATAATTGTCAACTCAAATGATAAATTTTTAACCAAAAAAATTAACTTTTCACAAAATAATTCAACTTTTAAACAAGTAGTCAAATTATAAAACAACAAAAAAATGAATTTTCAAGAAAAAAAAGTGATATTAATATTGCAAAAAAAAAATTAATAATTTTAAATCAAAAACCGTTGATATATTAATCAAAAAATATTCCAACCTAAAATAAAAAAAAATGAAATCATAAACAAAAAGGACGAATTTTAAACAAAATAGTTGAATTTTTAAGTGAGAAAAGATCACTTTTAAACAAAAAATGAAATAGTTCAATGTTCTATAATTAAAATTAATTTTCAACCGAAAAAAAATAAATTTTAAAACAAATTTTTTCATTGTTACCAAAAATATTAATTTGAAACTAAAATGAATCTTCAACCAAAAAAAATTATTTTTAATAAATTCGTCCAATTTTCACCTGAGTAGTTTAATTTTTAATATATAAGGCTAATTTAAAAAAAATTATAATAATTGATATTTTAAGCAATTTATCTAATCAGTAACGTCCACTGACAGAATCAGTAATTATGAATCATTAAAACTGTAACGACTATGGATTAAATTAGTCATTTTAAATTCAGTAAGAAATATTTACTGATTCATCTGCTAAAACTACTGTTTTGTCAGTAGAAATTACTGATTTTTAATTTAATCAACTGAACAATTAAGTTTTTACAGAAAAAAATATTTAACAAAATAGTTCAATTTTCAACCAAAAAAATCAATTTTAAAATACAATGATGAATCTTCAACCAAAATAAATAAATTTTTAATAAAGTGGTTTAATTCTCAACCAAGTAGTTAAATTTTTATAAAAAAAAGATGAATTTTCAACAAAAAATGTAATCTGCATTGATAAAGAGATATACAAATTTTTTTTTGTAAAATACTAAAAAACTTACTTTAATCCAATTACCACACAGAGTCGATAAAAGACAAAAATTCTGCTTTTTCCTGGTAATTAATTTTCATTCGACAATTTTTTTAGAAAAGATATATTTTAAACGACCAAAAATATAATTCCTTTTTCAAAATATCGAAAAAAAAAAATGTAAATCAAATCACAAACACCGGTTACTAGTCGACCTGTCGCACTTCGGACTACAAACGCCATGACTGTTTTCTGCATAAGACACTGGAATTTAATCCAACTTTATTAATTAAATAATAAATTAATTATATGCAAATTATTTATTTCTAATTTTTGAGCTTATGACCAAAAACAATAATAAATTAAATATAGTGAAAAAATGCGAAGAAGATTTTTTCATTTGTGTTTTAAAACAAGTGTCAATTTCTTCGCGCAGTAACAAGTGCGCGAAACTGCTCGGCATTTCTGATAAGAGTGTTTTACAATTTACATTCCAAAGAGGTATCAAGTTGCAACCTCCTTGGAATACTATTAATAAGACTCCAAACTTTCTTTCGATTTTATAAATTATTTTAATGTTTTTTTATCCTTTCAATTTTTGACGTTGAATTTTCAACTAAAAAAGACGAATTTTGAAAAAAACACATGAATTTTCAACGAAATATTTCAAATTGCAACTAAAAAAAATTAATTTTTAATAACAAATAACTAGTTGAATTTTCAAATAACAAAATTAAATTTCAACAAAAAAAAATATTTTTGACCAAAAAGATTAATTTTCTACAAAAAAAAAAATCAAAAATGAATTTTAGCAAAGCAGTGCTTAACTTTCAACCGAGTAGTTGAATTAAAAAAAAAAATACATTTTTCTTATTCTTTATTCTATAAATTTTTGACATGAATTATTAATATTTTCTAATTATTAATTAAAATTCGATGTTAAGCCTTAAAAATACAAAAATCGTTAACTAAAAAGTTTATTAAATATAATTTATTTTTTATTTCTGATTTCTTACTAATGATATCAGTATTCATATTCTTTTATTATTTTAAATTATTTTTAAATTTCATAATATTTTTAATAATAATTTAATAATTAACATAAATAATGATTTAATTAAATATAATTTATTTATAAAATTTATATTTATAAATTTAATAATAATAATATTATTTTATTGAATTTTTAATATTTTATATTATATTTTATATGATTATTATATTATTAGATATAATTTTTTCTATTACTTATTGATTACTAATGATATCAGAATTCATATTTTTTTTCATTTAAAATTATTTTCAACTTTTATAATTTTTTAAAATAATCATTTAATAATTAACATAAATAATAATTTAATTAAATATAATTTATTTATAAAATTTATATTTATAAATTAAATTATAATAATATTATTTTATTAAATTTTTAATATTTTATATTATATTATATTTTATATCATTATTATATTATTAAATATAATTTTTTTTATTTCTTATTCATTACTAATGATGTCAGAATTCATATTTTTTTATCATTTAAAATTATTTTTAACTTCCATAATTTTTTTTAATAATGATATAATAATTAACATAAATAATAATTTGATTAAATATAATTTACTTATAAAATTTAAATCTATAAATTTAATTATAATAATATTATTTTATTCAATTTGTAATATTTTATATTATATTATATTTTATATTATTATTATTATTAAATATCATTTATTTTTTATTTCTTATTTATTACTAATGATATCAATATTCATATTTTTTATTATTTAAAATTATTTTTAACTTGTATAATTTTTCAAATTATAATTTAATTAACAATAATTTATTTACAAAATTTATACCTATAAATTTAATAATAATAATAATATTATTTTATTGAATTTTTAATATTTTATATTTAAGTGTAGTAGCACTAAAATTTTTGAAATTTTGAGTAATAAAAATATTATTAATTGACAAAATTATTTTTCAACCAAAAAAATGTAATTAGGTGAATGTTTTTTTACTCTGTTAATTTTTTGACACAAATTATAAATATTTTTCATCTGATTAATTAACATTTAATGTTTAACAAACAAAATACAGAAATCTTCAACCAAAAAGTTGAATTTTTGACTAAAAAATAATAATTGTCTGGCAAAAAAACTAAAACAGACGAATTTTCAAAAAGCAGATAAATTCTCAAACCGAATATTTGAATTTTCAACTAAAACAGATTAATTTTTCACAAAAAATAGAATACTTGAATTTCCAATTAACAAAACTAATTTCTAAGAAAATAAATTAATTTTCAACTAAAAATAATTAATTTCACGCAAAAAATAACTTGTTGAATTTTTAATTAACAAAACTAATTTTTAATAAATGAAAAAATTTTAACCGAAAAGTAGTTTAACTTTTAACCGAGTAACTGAATTAAAAATAAATAAATTTTCGACCAGAAATAGGTTATTTTAATTTTCAATTAATAAAATTCATTTTTAATCAAAAAATTAAGTTATTAGCCAAATAAATCAATTTTCAATTAAATAGTTGAATTTTCAACTAAAATGATCAATTTCTGACAAAAAATATAAAACTTAAATTTTCAATTAACAAAATTAATTTTTAAGCATATAAACGAATTGTTAATTGAAAAGATTAATTTTCTACCGAAAAAGAAGAATTTTTATAAAAATACAACAAACGTTAACCAAAAAGTTGAATTTTCAACTAGAAATGATAAATTTTTTGTTAAAAAATTAAAAAGACAAATTTTTAACAAAATTAATGAATTTTCAAACAAGCAGTTGAATTTACAACTGAAATGATTAATTTTTCACGAAAAATATAAAACTTAAATTTTCAATTAACAAAATTAATTTTTAAGCATATAAATGAATTGTTAATTAAAAAGATTAATTTTCTACCGAAAAAGAAGAATTTTTATAAAAATACAACAAACTTTAACCAAAAAGATGAATTTTCAACTAGAAATGATAAATTTTTTGTTAAAAAAATTAAAAAGACAAATTTTCAACAAAATTAATGAATTTTCAAACAAGCAGTTGAATTTACAACTGAAAGAAATTAGTTTTTCACAAAAAATAAACTAAATAAATATTCAACTGGCAAAATTAATTGTTATTAAGAAAAAAAAAATTTTTACTAGAAATATAAATTTTCTACCAAAAAAGACTAATTTCCATTAAAATGTAAAAATTTTGAACCGAAAAATTCAATTTGCAACTTAAGAAGATCAATTTTACAACAAAAATAAACTAGCTGAATTATTAATTAACAAAGTTCATTTTAAAAAAATATATATTTTTTCTACCAAAAAAGACTGATTATCATCAAATAATAAAAATATTTAAGTAAAAAGTTAAACTTTAAACTTAAAAAGATTATTTTTAATACAAATAGTTTAATAATTCGTTAATTAATCTCAGCAATTACAAAAAGGTGCTTTTTGGCAATTAATTAAACAATTTTTATAAACAAATTTGCAGTTTAGCGACTTTTCAATTATTAGGCAAAATTTTTGTATACGGAATTAACTGAGAATGCCTTTTTAATAACTCTTTGCTATGATAATTTGCAAATTGACAAGAATTATTAATTATTTAAACAATTGTTGTGAACAACTTCACAGTTTACCTACTTTTTATTGAATAGGCTTAATTTTTCTTTACCGAATCAACTAGCGATGTCTTTCCGATGACTCTTTGATATGATTCTTTGCAAATTAACAAAAATAATTTATTATTCAAACAATTTTCATCAACAAATAAATTATTATTGTCAATTTGCAAAGTGTTATAGCAAAAAGTCATTAGAAAGACATCCTTAGTTGATTTAGTTAACAAAAATTGAGCCTATTTATTAAAAAGTCGCCAAACTGTAAATTTGTTTATAAAAATTGTTTGAATAATAAATAATTGTCAATTTTTAATGTATCATAGTAAAGAGTCATCGGAAAGACTTTGTGTTAATTCCGTAAACAAAAATTTACCTTATTGATTAAAAAATCGCCAAACTGTGAATTTGTTTATAAAAATTGCCCAAAAAATTACCAAAAAACATCTATTATCAATTAATAGTAATAAAAAATTCATTTCTCTCACATTCCATACAAAATATATTAATTTTAATGATCTAAACATTACCAATTCCAAAAAATGACTTTAAATTATTTTAAGCGAAAAAAATTGAGGTAATTATATCAAAAAAATGTCCAAAATAAAATTTAAAAAAAAACAACCTTTAAAAAAAAGAAGAAAAAATTTAAGTACAATTTTTTGCAATCTATATTTTCTCTACTGAACAAGCAACTTCTAATACTCCAACTAAAATTTGAGTAGTGCGCGTGTTTCCTAAATTTCTATCTCAATAAATTATATTGCGGTTTTGACATATGGGGCCATTTGTATTGAATTAATCCGCTGATCCCGTACGTCAATTAGCGGATTCAGTAACGATTCTGGAATTAGAAACGATTAAACTAGGATGAAAAACGTATACACATATATAATTTTTTTTTCATAAAGCTGATCCGTTGAAATATTGGGTTTGCTTATAACGAAGAAGTTGATTGATGAGTCCCCTTAATGCGAGCCTAATCTTTTGAGAATACGAGAGGTCCAGCGCCCACGTAAGAGGGCCGACCCTAATTTGGTTTTCAAAGCGCATCAGGTCTCGAAAAAAGTACTAAAACCTGTTCTATTAAACACTTTTGAAATTAGGTCACTCAATAATTAAAATTCTCTTGTATTTATGCTCAATGTAACCTTAAAAAACTCATCTGAAAAAATCAGTTTCGAATGCTAACGTATCAAATGGTTATCAGGGGGCAATTGTTTTTCGCCAGGAAGCTCAAATCCATATTTGAGGAAAAATGCCTTCGGGATCATCAACACTTGCGATAAATATTATTAAAT
>JAUELO010000364.1:1772856-1784448 GCA_032357855.1 Amphibolips quercusostensackenii
ATTTCCTGAGTAAATCTCTGAATCGACACGCAAAAGGCACGGCCCAGGGACTTCCCGATTGTGCTTGAATTCACGTCTCTATTACCAGATCTTTTTTTTGCCGGTCTTCGCTTTTAAATCCTTTCATTGGTATCACCAGATCGAGTTTCTTCGAATAACGTACGTGCCCTAGAACGATTGATTCCAGGTTGGCTGAACAAGAACCGGAACCGGTTCGTAGATTCGAACTTGGTCGCGGTTTACGAAGGGTTTCCAGTGATAAATGACTACAGGGACTTGGATGAGAAAGAGAAGACTCCCTGATAGAGGCTGCAAACGTCATTAATGCCTTGGCGGTTGAAAGTCGCTAAAACAGTTGCTGATACGCTCCTTCCGATAACAAGCACCAGGAAGGATCGTGCCATGTTGCATTTTCGTATCCCAGCTTGTTCAAAGATTCAGACGAGCGAAAAAGAAACACGCGATCCTCAGGACCGGTTGACTGGACTTTTAATAAATTTATGAGATTGATAACTTGAAGCTAATTGAACAATTAACTACGAATTCCCAATTAGCTTCTTTAATGATAAGTTTCTCGCACCTTGAGATATTACTGGTGTAATGAAATTTGTATATTGAGGAGGTTTTTTTTTGGTCATATAAGATCATTTTAATCTTTTTTAGGGTCGTATAAAATGGTTTAGGTAGCCATCTATAGAATCGTGATGGAAAATACCATTTTTATGTCATCATAATGCCTTTTTGTTAACAGTGGCTAAAAAATAAAAAAAATGATCATTATTATGCAAATGATTGACATTAGACTACCAAACTCTTTTTTGTGGGAGCTTGCAAATGTAAATTTACAACAAATAAACAAGATGTAAGCATTGGTTGAAAATTTAGATAAAGGGTAAAATTTGGTTGTTAAGACGTCTATAGTGGGAGCTTTTGTTTAAGATCAATTATTTAGAAATAAGACAGAGGAAGCAATGCAGAATTGCGGTAAGAAATAATATTGGCCACATTATTTTTTTTTGAATCAATGTTGGAAGCTTTTTTTCAGTCCGATTTTTTTCGGGAATGGGTTAAATTGAATCTGTTAGCATTTAGAATTGCGATCAAAGTGATTTTTGTCATTCTATGTTTTTGGTTTTTGGCAAAAAATCGTTTGAAAATAAGAAAAATGAGAAAGTTTGGTTTTACAGACCATTATGTTCGAAGCTTTTCTTATAATCAGATTTTTTCGGGGATGGCTCAAATTGAAGGTGCTGACATGAAGATGTTAAAAATAAGTGAAAAAATTTGCTTTGTTATAGTAGTCGTTTTTGGCAAACAGTGGTTCAAAAATTAGAAAAATTAGGAAATTTGATTTTTATACCGTTATGCTGAAAGCTTTTCTTTTAGTCCCATTTTCTTCGGGGATGGCTTAAATTGAAGCTGTTGGCATGATGATGTTAAAACTACAAAATAAAATTTGCTACGTTATAGTAATCGTTTTTAAAAAACAATAGTTGAAAAACGAGGAAAATCAAGAAATTTGTGTTTTTCAACCTCTATGATGGAAGCGATGGTCGATAAATAAGAAAAATAAGGAAACTTGGATTTGTATACCATTATGCCGTAAGCTTTCCTTCTAGTCCGATTCTCTTCAGGGATGGTTCAAATGAAAGCTGTTGACATGTAGATGTGAGATCAAAATGTATGTTGTATAGAAGTTTGAAAATATTGAAACCATCTCCATATTAAGCAATCTTATGCGTAACAATTTAAAGTTACGCAATTTTTTTACATTAGATTAATTAAAATTCAAAAAAAGGAAAGAGTAGCATTACAAATTGTTCAAATATGAAGACTTCCAGTTTGAAATTGAAGGAATAGAAATGTCTAGTGGAAATGCAGTAGTATGCGATAAATGATGATCAGTGATATTCTGAACTCGCATTAAGCTAAGACGATTTATATTTATGTTTCAGCATGGGAATTCATCGTTGCACGAAGCTTCATGGCGAGGATATAGCAGGACCGTCGCTTCCCTGGCAAAGGCCCTTGGGACACAACGTGCTCCTCTGCACGCGAGAAATCTTGCCGGATTCGCGCCACTTCACCTGGCCTGCCAAAACGGACACAACCAAAGCTGTCGGGAGCTTCTTCTCGCTGGATGCAACCCCGACCTTCAAAATAACGTACGTTCAATCAACTCTACTCTAGAAACCCCAACCCTCTCGAAACCGGTATCCGTATCCTTATGGGCTTATACCATCCTTACGTTTCAGGAACTTGAAACGTAACCATAAATAATTAACGCTTTCGTTCGCGTACGGCAGTAAAATTCAAACCTGTTTCTCAAACGCGTAAAAGAATGCGTCTGGAATTCACACCCTATGCTTATCCATACCTTTACGAGTTCAGAGTCGAAATTAAAAAAAAAATTGTTTTGTTTTCAGTATGGAGACACTCCACTTCATACTTCAGCTCGATATGGACATGCGGGTGTTACAAGGATACTCATCTCTGCTCTCTGCAGAGTCTCGGATCAAAATAAAGTAGGTCGTTTTGAATTTTTTAGGATAAATTAACAACTGATGACTAGGGTGGTCCTTATTTACTTTTTTTTTAAATCCTTTGTTCCCACAAGTGAATCTGTTGTCAATGACCAAAAGCCAGAGTAAATCTGAAGGTATCGTTTTTGCTGCAACGGTATTTAACTGATATGAAAATCTGTTTTCCTTGTTTTTTAATACCAAGAATATTCATATTTTTCTATAATATTAAATAAGTCTACGTAGACAGGGTCAAAATTGGGAAAAAATTGTCCACGTAGTATATGGATGGCCTCAAATAAGGACCACCCTAATGACCAAACCCTTGATGAAACTTAAATTATCTATTGTATAATAAACAAACTTTCTACAGAACGGTGACACTGCTCTGCACATTGCAGCGGCTATGGGTCGAAGAAAGCTGACTCGAATACTTCTAGAAGCTGGTTGCGATAGATCTCTGCGTAACAAGCAAGGCGAGACGGCAAAGGACATAGCGAGGCGAAAGAATCTAGGCGAGATTCTGGAAATCATCAGCAAAGCACGTAGCAAAAGTCGAGCTCGAAGCAAGAGTCGAGAGGAGGAGTCGACGGACAAGGTGGATGGTAAAGTGGACGGTAAAGTGGGTGGTAAAGGTGAAAAGAAGAGAGAGAAGAATGGTAGCGGTACAAGTGGTAGCAGGGATAGCGGTTCAAAAAAGGAAAAAAAGAAGCACAAGGGGGGAAAGCAGCACAAGGTCCACTTTGAGAAGGCTATGATGGGCAAGGAATGGTCTCCTTATGGTTGCCACTACTACCCTGATCCAGAAGCTTTTCCACAACCTCGCCTCGATTCGCTACCATCAGATCCTCTTGCTCGTGGCGAACAGTATTATCTTGATCTAGCCGGTAACATCAGAAAAGGTCCAGTGGGTGTTGGATACACCTGCTATTGTGCCCCATTCTTCAGACACATGGAAGCAAAACTCGAGAAGGATAAGGCAGAACTGAAGGCGCACATTGATAAGGCTCATGAAAGACTGGATCTCAAAGTCGCTAATTTGGAGAAAAGAACCAGGGGACAGATATCAGAGTTAACAAGATGTGTGGCTGTCGAACGTTCAAGATGTGATGAGAGACATGCTCACCTTCATCAGAAGCTGGCGCGAGGTGGAAAAGGAAGACACAGTGAGAGACCAGTGAGAAATGTCACCATGCACGAGCAGAATCCTCCAGTTCGTGCTAGATCGTTAGAGGATTTGCTGGATGAGAGACCTCATGATAGGAGCTTTGAAATCCCGGGGGAGACCCACATTCACAGAGGGAGTCTTGATGATCTGGATATTCCGGCTATTCCGAGGCTCAGCAAGTCGATGAGGGATCTGCCTTCGGGAACATCTTCGAGACCAATTTTGAGAGTGCTTGATGTTCCTGCGAGACTCAATGAAACTTTTGATGGTGTCATCAGAAGGGGCGATAGGTCATCTCCACTTGGGGCAGCTTCTTCGCTTTCTGTTAGTTTGAGACAGCAGGTTTTGCAACATCAAGTAATTTATAAATTATAACTGCTAATGAATTGAAGTAATTCGATACTTTGATGTTAAAAAGAAACCTCTCCTGAAGATTTGAGAGGTTTTCAAAGATTCTTTTAATATGGAAGTGTCGAAGTACAAAAGATTATCATCAAACAGGGTAAATTCGGACATTCCTGAATTAATGGTTTAAATTATTTAAGTAGCTTAAAACTCCCTTAAGTAATTTTAATAATTAATTTAGGAATGCATGAATTCACCCTACACGACCATAATTACCCTATTCGACGGCATGTCTTGATTAATGATTATTTGAATTTTCCCATTCAGATATCGATGTCTAATGAGTTTGAGGCAAGTCCCGTCGGTGATGCCAGTTCACTTCAGAAGGACAATGAAGAAAACTGCGAAAACTGGAGATCATCGCCTAAACGAAGAAGTGTGCACGAGATGATAAAACAGTTCCAGAAAGTTTCAGGAATGCATAATGGCTGGAGGGGCCAGTTAGCTGGTAGCAGTGAACCAACGAGTCCTGATCACAGCCAATCTTCACAAAATCAAAGGATTCAACCGCAAGGTGGATTGACCAATGGGTGGCATGGGGAAAATGGAGGTTTGTCTTTTCTTTAGAGTATGAACCCACCGAAGGAAGCTGTGCACAATCCTGCAAAAGAACCTGTACATAATCCTGCAAAGGAACCTAATTCAAAGGCTCCTTTGTCGGTGTAGTTTCCATTGCCGGAAAATGTGCAGTTTCCTTCAACAAGTTCCTGCACAGGAACCGCCAACGACCTGTGCAGGTTCGTGTGCAGAATCATGTCTAGCAACATGTCCAGGATCCCCCGACAGGAATCCCCGACAGGAATTTTTAGCAGAGAAATTTTTTTATTTTCTAGGTGGAAGAGTCTTGTGTAAATTAATTTGAGTGAATTTTAGGAAACGATAGTGAGAGCAGCGAAGGTGAAGAGGGTGGAGAACAACCGGGACCTATAAATGGAGGGATGGCTGGTAATGGTGCTGAGAATGTTCCGTACGACACGATTGCCAGGATGCCTTACAGATCGCGCAATGCTGTGTACAGTCCGACTCCTCCTTTGCACGACGCGCATAATGATTCTGGGTACAGTACACGGATGTATGGATCCAGTAAAGGAGCATCTCCTTCTCTATCGGGTAAGATTTTTATATCTGCCCCCTTTCTTCTTCCGAAATGCTCTAAAATATCGAAAATGGATAAATTTTCGCAACAAAAAAAATGTTGAACAGAATACACTGGGACCTGGAATTAAGCACGGTTTTGGGCATAGCAAGCCTCCCTTGCTCCGCACGTCACCGCATTCCAAGGCCACAAAAGGCCAGCAGTTCTGGGAATGGCATAAGTTGAGGGCGCTTATCTCCAGACTCCAGTTTAGTTTAATTTTTATCTAAAACAGATCAATTTTTAACCAAATGTTGGAATGTCACCTACAAACGATAAATTTTTAACCAAAATTGGAATAGTTAAATATTTAATTGAATAATTAATTTTCGGACAAAAAAGACAAATTTTCAACAAAATAGTTAAATTTTCAACCAAAGTCAAAAATTATCAACTAAAATTATGAATCTTCAACTAAAATATTTAATTTTCTATCAATAAAGATGAATTTTCAACTAGTAGGTTAATTTCTACTAAAAAAGTTGAATTTTCAACAAAATACACAAATTTTCAATCAAAAAACATAAATTTCAAACAGAACATATAAATTTTTAACCAAATAGTTGAATCTTCAACAAGAGATAAATTTGATATTTAAAAGATGAATTTTCAACAAAAAATAAAATTTTTAAACAAATAGTTTCATTTTTAACAAAAAAAGATCAATTTTCAAACAAATAGTTTATTTTTCACCTAAAAACGATGAATTTGTAACAAAAAATAAAATATGGAAAAGAATTTTCAGACAAGAGAAAGAGGAATTTTCAACAAAATAGTTAAATTTTTAATCAAAGTGATAAATCTTCAACTAAAATAGTTGAATTTGTAATAAAAACTATTAATTTTGAACAACAAAAACCATAGATTTTTAACAAATTAAATTAATTTTTAACTAAAAAATACAAATTTTTAACCAATAAGTTTCATTTTCACTTACAAAATAAAATATTTTGACCAAAAATATAACAGTTAAATTTTTAGTTAGGAAATTAATTTTCAGACAAAAAAGACCAATTTTTACCAAAATTCACAATCAATGTGATGAATATTCAACTCGAATAGTTGAACTTGTAATAAGAAATATTAATTTTCAACGAAAAACATGAATTTTAACCAAATAGTTTGATTTTCACCTACCATAGATAAATTTTCAAACCAAAATGGAACAGTTAAGTTTTTAGTTAGAAAATTAATTTTTTAGACAAAAGAGACGAATTTTTAACAAAATGGTTAAATTTTCAATTAAATTAATAAATCTTCAAATCGAATAGTTGAATTTGTAATAAAAAATAATAATTTTCAACCAAAAATTTAATTTTTTAAGCAGATAATTTATTTTCTAACTAAAAAATACAAATTTTCAACCAAATAGTTCAATTTTTAGTTAAAAAACGAATTTTCAACAAAACAGATAATTTCCAATCAAAGTGATGAATCTTCAAATCGAGTAGTTGAATTTGTAATAAAAAATAATAATTTTCAACCAAAAATTTAATTTTAGCAAATAATTTCTTTTTCAACTAAAAAATACAAATTTTCAACGAAATAGTTTAATTTTTACCTACAAAATATAAATTTTCAACCAAAAATAAAACAGTTAAATTTTTAACCAAAAAAAGATAAATTTTTAACAAAATAGTTAAATTTTCAATCAGAGTGACGAATCTTCAACTCGAATAGATGAATTTTTCACAAAAAATATTAATTTTCAACAAAAAACATTAATTTTAAATCGAATAATTTAATTTTTAACTAAAAAATATAAATTTTTAACCAAATAGTTTAATTTTCACCTACAAAAGATAAATTTTTAACCAAAAATAAAACAGTTAAATGTTCAGTTAGAAAATTAATTTTTATACAAAAAAGACGAATTTTCAACAAAACAGTTAAATTTTCAATTAAAGTGATGAATCTTCAACTCAAATAGTTGAATTTGTAATAAAAAATATTAATTTTCAACAAAAAACATGAATTTTTAACCAAATAATTTATTTTTCAACTAAAAAATACAAATTTTTAACTAAACAGTTTAATTTTCACCTAAGAAAGATAAATTTTGAACCAAAAATATAACAGTTCAATTTTCAGTTGGAAAATGAATTTTCAGCTAAAAAAAGACGAATTTTTAACAAAATAGTTACATTTTCAATCAAAGTGACGAATCTTCAACTTAAATAGTTGAATTTTTCACAAGAAATATTAATTTTCAACATAAAACATTAATTTTAAATCGAATAATCTAATTTTTAACTAAAAAATATAAATTTTCAACCAAATATTTTAATTTTCACCTACAAAAGATAAATTTTCAACCAAAAAAAAAAGTTAAATTTTTAGTTAGAAAATTAATTTAAAAAAAAGAGGAATTTTCAACAAAGCAGTTAAATTTTCAATCAAAGTGATGAATCTTCAACTCGAATAGTTGAATTTGTAATAAAAAATATTAATTTTCAACAAAAAACCTGAATTTTTAACCAAATAATTTATTTTTCAACTAAAAAAAATAAATCTTCAACCAAATAGTTTAATTTTCACCTACAAAATATAAATTTTTAACCAAAAATAAAACAGTCAAATTTTCATTTAGAAAATTAATTTTCAAACAAAACAAAAAATTTTTTAACAAAACAGTTAAATTTTCAAAGTGATGAATCTTCAAAGCGAATAGTTAAATTTGTAATAAAAATATTAATTTCCATAAAAAATATAATTTTTCATTAGATAATTAAATTTTCAACTGAAAAATACAAATTTTGAACGAAATAGTTTAATTTTCAGTAAAAAAAAAAACATATTTTCAACAAAACAGTTAAATATTCAATCAAAGTGATGAATCTGCAACTCGAGTAGTTGAATTTGTAATAAAAAATATTAATTTTGACAAAAAACATGAATTTTTAACCAAATAATTTATTTTTCAACTAAAAAATACACATTTTTAACCAAATAGTTTAATTTCCTTCTACAAAAGATAAATTTTCAATCAAAAATAAAACAGTCAAATTTTCAATTAGAAAATTAATTTTCAAACGAAAAAAAGAATTTTTAACAAAACAGTTAAATTTTCAAATCGAATAGTTAAATTTGTAATAAAAAATATTAATTTTCATAAAAAATATTATTTTTGATCAGATAATTTAATTTTTAACTAAAAAATACAAATTTTGAACGAAATAGTTTAATTTTCAGTAAAAAAAACATATTTTCAACAAAACAGTTAAATTTTCAATCAAAGTGACGAATCTTTAACTCGAATAGTTGAATTTTTGACAAAAAATATTAATTTTTAACAAAAAGCATTAATTTTTAATCGAATAATTTAATTTTCAACTAAAAAATGCAAATTTTCAACCAAATAGATTAATTTCTACCTACAAAATATAAATTTTCAACCAAAAATAAAAAAGTTAAATTTTCAGCCAAAAAAAAAAAGAATTTTTAACAAAATAGTTGAATTTTCAATCAAAGTTATGAATCTTCAACTCGAATAGTTGAATTTGTAATGAAAAATATTAATTTAAAAAATATATATAAATTTTTAACAAAAAATATAAATTCTTAAATAGATAATTTAATTTTTAACTAAAAAATACAAATTTTTAACCAAATAGTTTAATTTTCACCTACAAAATATATATTTTCAACCAAAAATTATATATTTTAATTTTCAACAAAGAAAAGACAAATTTTCAACAGCATAGATGAATTTTCAATCAGTGATGAATCTTTAACTCGAATAGTTGAATTTGTAATAAAAAATATTAATTTTTATCAAAAAATATAAATTTTCAACTAGATAATTTTATTTTTAAATGAAAAATACAAATTTTCAACCAAATAGTTTAATTTTCACATGCAAAATATAAATTTTCAACTAAAAATAAAATAGTTCAATTTTCAGCCAAAAAAAGACAAATTTTTAACAAAATAGTTCAATATTCAATCAAAGTGATGAATCTTCAACTCGAATTGTTGAATTTGTAATAAAAAATATTAATGTTCAACAAAAAATATAATTTTTAACCAGATAATTTAATTTTCAACTAAAAAATACAAATTTTCAATCAAATATTTTAATTTTTACCTACAAAATATAAATTTTCAACCAAAAATAAAACAGTTAAATTTTTAGTTAGAAAATTAATTTTCAAACAAAAAAAAAATAATTTTTAACAAAACAGTTAAATTTTCAAAGTGATGAATCTTCAAATCAAATAGTTAAATTTGTTATCAAAAATATTAATTTTCAACAAAAAATATAATTTTTTAACCAGATAATTTTATTTTCAACTAAAAAATATAAATTTTTACTAAATAGTTTCATTTTCAGTAAAAAAAAAAACGAATTTTCAACTAAACAGTTAAATTTTCAATCAAAGTGATGAATCTTCAACTTAAATAGTTGAATTTGTAATAAAAACTATTAATTTTAAACAACAAAAACCATAGATTTTTAACAAAATAATTTATTTTTTAACTAATAAATACAAATTTTCAACCAAATAGTTTAATTCTCAACTACAAAAAATAAATTTTTAACCAAAAATAAAACAGTTAAATTTTCAGTTAGAAAATTAATTTTCAAACAAAAAATTTTAACAAAACAGTTAAATTTTCAAAGTGATGAATCTTCAAATCGAATAGTTAAATTTGTAATGAAAAATATTAATTTTCAACCAAAAATATAATTTTTTGACCAGATAATTTAATTTTCAACTAAAAAATACAAATTTTGAACCAAATAGTTTAATTTTTAGTCAAAAAAGACGAATTTTCAACAAAACAGTTAAATTTTCAATCAAAGTGATGAATCTTCAACTCGAATAGTTGAATTTTTAATACAAAAATATTAATTTTTAACAAAAAATATAAATTTTTAACTAAATAATTGCATTTTTGACTGAAAAATACAAATTTTCAACCAAATAGTTCAATTTTCACCTGCAAAATATCCATTTTCAACCAAAAATAAAATAGTTCAATTTTCAGCAAAAAAAAAAAGAATTTTTAACAAAATAGTTAAATTTCCAATCAAAGTGATGAATCTTCAACTCGAATAGTTGAATTTGTAATAAAAAATATGTATTTTCAAGAAAAAATAAAATTTTTTAACCAAATAATTTAATTTTTAGCTAAAAAATACAAACTTTCAGCCAAATAGTTTAATTTTTACCTACAAAATATTAATTTTCAACCAAAAATGAAACAGCTAAATTTTCAGTTAGAATATTAATTTTCATAAAAAAAAGACAAATTTTTAATAAAATAGTTGAATTTTCAATCAAAGTGATGAATCTTCAACTCAAATAATTGAATTTGTAATAAAAAATATTAATTTTCAACATAAAATAGAATATTTTAACCAAATAATATTATTTTCAACTAAAAAATACAAATTTTCAACCAAATAGTTTAATTTTCAGCCAAAAAAAAGACGAATAATTTTGAACCATAAATAGAATACATAGCTGAATTTTCAGTTAAAAAATAATTTAAAAAAAACGAATTTTTAACAAAATAGTTGCATTTTTAAGCATATAGTTCAATTCTCAACCAAGATGATAAAATTTACACGAAAAAAAATAAATTTTCAACAAAGTCTATCAATTTTCAATCAAATAGTTTAATTTCACCTACAAACGATACATTTTTGAACGGAAAATAAAATAGTAAGATTTTCAATTAAAAGATTAATTTGCAACCAATTAGTAGCAAAAATTTAAATTTTTAACCAAAAATTGAATAGTTAAACTTTCAATTGAAAAAATTAATTTTTGACGAAAGAGATGAATTCTAAATAAAAAATGTAATAGATGGAATTTCAATCAAAAATAATTAAATTTTTACCATAAATTTTCAAGATAAATTAAAACCAATTTTCAACCAAAGAGATTAATTTTCAAAGAAAATGATAAATTTGCCAATGGAAAACTGAAATTTTCACAAATAAATTTTTTTTAGGCAAGGAAGAAGAAAAAACTTATCCAAATATTGATCAACTTTCAAGTTAAAAGACGAAATTTCTGTAAAGCAGTTGAAATTCTAATTAAAAAAAGATTAATTTTCAACCAAATAGTTCATGAATTTTGAACCAAAATAGTAAATCTTCAACTGGAATAGTTAAATTTTCAGTTAAAAAATTGATTTTTAAGCAGAAATTTCCAACTAAAATTACAAATCTGCAAAACAAAAAGATTTTTTTTCACAGTGGTTCAAACTTCAATCAGGTTTTTTTCTTACAAAAAAATATTTTACTTCAAAATGAAAAGCAGTAAAATTCAACCAAATATTTGCATTTCCAATAAAACAGTTGAAACCTCAACCGAAAAAGATTAATTTTCGACCAAGCAGTTGCATTT
>JAUELO010000364.1:1887160-1899822 GCA_032357855.1 Amphibolips quercusostensackenii
GTTGAAAATTCAACTATTTGGTTGAAAATTCCTGTATTTCGTTATTTTGGTAGAAAATTAATTTTTACAAAACTATCAAACTATAAAAAAAAACTATTAGATTTAAAATTCCTTGCAAAATTTCAAATATTTGTTTGAAATTCCTGTATTTTGTTAGAAATTAATCTTCATTGGTTGAAAACTAATCTTTTTTGTTGAAAATTTATCTTATTGGTTGAAAATTTATTTCTTTGATTGAAAGTTAGTTTTTTCTATTGAAAATTAATGTTTTCGCTGAAAATTTAACTATTCAATTTTTTTGTCTAAAATTTACTTTTTTTTTTATAGAAATTTAATTTTCTTGCTTGAAAATAATTCTCTTTGGTTGAAAATTTAACTATTCTGTTTAAAGATCAAAATGTGCCTTTTTTAAGTGAAAATTCAAATATTTTGTTGAAAATTTGTCTTTCTTTGTTGCTGAAATTTTATTTTTCTAACTGAAAACTTAGGTAGACTATTTTTGGTTGAAATTTTTTTTTTGTTGTGAAAATTCAACTATTTGGTTGAAAATTCAAGTATTTTTGAAAAATTAATCTTTTTTGGTACAAAATTAATCTTGTTGGTTGAAATTTTATCTTTTTGATTGAAAACTCATTTCTCAAATTGAAAAATAAACTGTTAGGATGAAAATTTCTTTGAAAATCCATATATTTGTTTAAAAATTCATGTATATCATTGATAAAAATTAATTTTGTTTGAAACTGATTTTTTAAAATAGAAGTTTAATATTTTTGGTTGAAAATTCGTCTGTTTGTCTGAAACTTAATCTTTTTAGTTGAAAACTAATTTCTTTAGTTGAAAATTTAACTAAATATTATGTAGAAAATTCTTTGAAAAAAATTCTCTTTTAAGATTAAAATGTGTCAGTTTTAAATGGAAATCCAACTATTTTGTTGAAAATCCGTCTTTTTTGGTTAGTTCAAAATTTAACTATTCAATTTTTTTCTCGAAAATTCTTTTTTTTTTTTGATAGAAATTTAATCTTCTTGATCTAAAATTCATCTGTTCGGTTAAAAATTTAGGTATTCTGTTTTAAGGTTAAAATGTGTCTGTTTTAATTGAAAATTCAACAATTTTGTTGAAAATTTGTCTTTTTTTTTGGTTGGGAATTTATTTTTTCAACTGAGAACTTAAGTACTCTATTCGTGGTTGAAAATTAATCTTTTTTTATTCAAAATTTAATTTTTCTTTGTTAAAAGTTCGCCTTTTTGGGTAAAAAAAGTAGCCTTATTAGTTGAAATTTCATCTTTTAGGATAAAAATTAATTTCCTTGCTTGAAAATGTATCTTTTTGGTTGGAAATTCTTTTTTTTTGTTGGGAATTTGTTTTTTAACTGAAAATTTAAGTATTCTATTTTTGGTCGAAAATTTATATTTTTTTCATTGAAAATTCAACGCTAGTTGAAAATTCATGTCTTTCAAATATTTGTTTGAAAATTCACGTATTTTTTTAGAAATTAATTTACTGGTGGAAAATTAATGTTTTTGGTTAAAAATTTAATTTTTGGTTGCAAATTTATTTCTTTGATTGAAAGTCATTGTTTAAATTAAAAATTAATTTTTGAAATGAAAACTTAACTACTCAGTTTTTTCTCGCAAATTTATGTATTTTGAAAATTTGGAAATTTAACTATTTAGTTTTAAGATCAAAATGTATCTGTTTTGAGTGAATATTCAACTAATTTGTTGAAGATTTATTTGTTTTGTTGAAAATTCATGTTTTTTTGGTTGAAAATTGATTTTTCTAACTTAGAATTAATTTTTTTAATTGAAAATTTAAGCGTTATATTTTTGGTTGAAAATTTAGCTTTTGTTTGTTGAAAATTTATGTATTTTGTTGAAAATTAATCTTTTTGGTATTTTGTTAGAAATTATTCCTCATTGGTAGAAAATTAATCTTCTCTGTTGAAAATTTATCTTTTTGGTTACAAATATAATTCTTTGATTGAAAGTTAGTTTTTTTTTATTGAAAATTAATTTTTTTACTGAAAATTTATCTTTCAAATTTTTTTCAAAAATTGATCTTTTTTGATAGAAATTTAATATACTGTTAAAAAATTAATCTGGTTGGTTCGAATTTAACTATTCTATTTTAAGATCAAAATGTATCTGTTTTAGATGAAAATTCAACTATTTTGTTGAAAATTCACCTTTTTCGGTATTTTTGGATATAAATTTATTTGCTCGGTTAAAAATTTTTCTATTTCGTTGAAAACTCGTATTTTTTTATTGAAAATTTATTTTTCCAACTAAAAATTTAAGTATTATATTTTTGGTTGAAGTATTATCTTTTTTTCGATGGAAATTCCTGTATTTTATTGAAAATTAATCTTGTTGGTTGACAATTTATCTTTTTTGTTAAAAACTCATTTTTTAAATTAAAAAAACAACTATTAGGCTGAAAATTCCTCTAAAAATGCTAGTATTTGTTTGAATAATCATGTGATTTGTTATGAATTAATCTTGATTGGTAGAAAATTAATCTTCTTGGATGGAAATTTAAATTTTTGGTTGCAAACTTATTCCGTTGGCTGAAAGTTATTTTTTAACTGAAAATTTAACTACTTTAATTTTTTCTCGAAAATTCATCTTTTTTGATTGAAATTTAATCTTCTTGGTTGCCAGTTTATCTTTTTTTTCGTTGAAAATTTAACTCTTTTGTTGAAAATTTGTTTGTTTTTTTTTTGGTTGAAAATTTATTTTCTAACGGAAAAATTAAGTATTTTATTTCTGGTTGAAAATTTATCTCTTTTTTTTTGTTGAGAATGGAATTATTCTTTTAAAATCAAAATTTGTCTGCTTTAAATGAAAATTCAACTATTTTGTTGAAAATTCCTCTTTTTTTTGTAGGAAATTTATTTTTCGAACTGAAAATTTAGGTATTCTTTTTTTGGTTCAAAATATATTTTTTTTTTAAATGGAAATTCACCTATTTAGCTGAAAATTCTTGTAAATATTTTGTTGTTTTGGTAGAAAATAAATTTTTTGGTTAAAAATTTATCTTTTTGGTTGAAAACTAATTTCTTTGGTTGAAAAATTAAACTGTAAGGTTGAAAATTTTTTTAAAAATTCATCTTTCTTGTTAAAAATTTAACTATTCTGTTTTAAAATATAAATGTATCTATTGAAAATTCAACTATTTTGTTGAAAAATTCGTTTTCTTTTTTTTGACAAATTTATTTTTTTAAATAAAAATTGAAGTTTTCTATTTTTTATTGAAAATTCATCTCAGAATTTATCTTTGATAGAAATTTGATTTTTTAAATTGAAAATTCAGCCGTGTGGTTGAAAATTTAACTATTCTATTTTAAGATCAAAATGTGTCTGTTTTCGGTGAAAATTTACTTATTTTGTTGGAAATTCGTTTTTTTTTTGTTGAAAATTCATTTTTCCAACTGAAAATTTAAGTATTTTATTTTTAGTTGAAATATTATCTTTTTTCCTTTGAAAAATCCTTTATTTTATCAAAAATTAATCTTTTTTTTTTGGCAGAAAATTAATCTTGTAGGTTGACACTTTATCTTTTTTGTTGAAATTTGATCTTTTTGGTTGAAAACTAATTTTTTTGGTTAAAAATGTAACTATTAAGTTGAAAATTCCTTTAAAAATCCAAATATTTGTTTGAGAATTTCTGTGTTTTGCTGTTTTGGTAGAAAATAAATCCTTTTGGTTCAAATTTTATCTTTTATTTGAAAGCTCATTTCTTTAGTTAAAAATTAAACTATCAGGTTGAAAATTTCTTTAAAAATTCAAATTTTTGTAAACTCATGTGTTTTGTTAGCAATTTATCTTAATTGGTACAAAACTAATTTTCTTAATTAAAAATTGATCTTTTTGGTTGAAAATTTATTTCTTTGATTAAAAGTTAGTTTTTTTATCGAAACTTAAATTTTTTACTGAAAATTTAACTATTTTGGTGGAAAATTTATCTTTTTTGATATAATTTAAATCTTTTTGGTGGAAATTTCCTTTGTTTGTTTGAAAATTTAACTATTTCGTTCAAAATTGATCTTTTTACTGAAAACTCATCTATTTTATTTTTGTTTGAAAATTTATTTCTTTGGTTGTATATTTAACTATTTTGTTGAATATTTTTTTTTTATTAAACATTCTTTTTTTTTAGCTAAAAATTGAACTGTTTTATTGTTGGTAAAAAACTAATATTTTAGTTTAAAAATTCAACCATTTGTTCAAAAATAATTTTTTTTTGGTTGAAGATTCATCATTTTAGTTGAAAATTTATTTCTTTAGTTGGAAATTTAACTACTTTCTTAAAATAAATTTGTTTAGTTCAAAATAAATTTTTTTTGATGAAAATGTAACTATTCCGTTTTTGCGTAAAAATTGATCTTTTACAGTTAAAAATAATTTGTTTTTAAATCTGAAAATTCGCTTCTCTTAGGATTAAAATACAGTCATTTAAGTAGAAAATTTATATTTTTGGGTTGAAAATTCAGTTTCTGGTTAAAAATTTAATTTTTCGAGTTGAAAACTCAACTGTTTTGCAGGAAATTGGTCTTTTTGGTTTTAAAGTTCAAAATTTTGTATGAAAATTTTTTTCTTTATTTTTAACCTTGGCTTTAATTTTTTTTTCATTTTCTTTTTTGTTTTTAATGTTTTTATTGAGTTGAAAGGTAAAAAATGTTGAATTTTTATTATTTTCCTTCAGTTTTTTTTCAGATTTGCTTGGGATGCAATTTTTTTTCAATTTTGAAAAGTGTAAATCTTAATTTGAAACATGTCATAATTTCAAGCGATAATTACAGAGTGGATACATTTTTTGACTAGAAATATTTTTACGACTCGAATCACAAATTCTTGAATTTTCATAGTACTGAGTTTTAAATTACAAAATAGAAAATTTTTTTTTGTTGAGCAAGAATTTTTTTAAATTAGCGGCCACCCTATTATTGAAGTGTTTAGACGAAGTTTATATAAAAAATAATATTTTTGTAAATAAATTGATTTAAAAAATTTATTCTATTTACCTAACATTTGGTTATTTTCTGCACATGAAACAGTTTACAATTTCTAATCTGAGAAATGTAAAAAAAATTGATATTCAGCTAAAAATCTATAAAGTATTTACAAAAACTGGATGGAAAAGAAACTTTTTAAACTTATAAAATTCGTCTATATCTTTATTTATTTTCGATAGACCTGTGCTGTGCTAATTTTTATTAAAAAAAAAACTATTTTAAAAATATTTTGGTTAATATGTTTATTATCATAGTAATTAATGGTGATAATTAATAAGTAATGATTAATTGTTAAATAATAACTTGTATTTTGTAAATTTCACTTAGAATAAGGCCTGAAAAGGTAAAATTATTTTCGTTAGACCTTTCAGCAAGTTACTTTTTCTATTTTAATCCCTGATTTCCATTTTCTTCTTGACGCTTATAGCATGACATAACAGGACGAGCTCTCCTAAGAATAAACGAAAATATTCTGCTGCGTTTGGGCATTGATAATGAGGATCACAGAATAGATATTTGGAGAGAAATCATGAAACTTCATCTCAAAACGGACATCTTAGAAATAAGAGATATTGAACGTCGCAATAACGTGCAATACGATTAAGTATGTTGAACCAAATCATTAATTATGATCTATATTTATTTTAGGTATCATTTTATCATATATATGGAAAGAAGTTTAATCCATTAATAATGGTAAATTTAGGAGGAAAAAAGAGATTTACTATTTGTAAAATTATATATTTTTGCTTTTATTTTTCGAGAAAATAAAAATATTGAAATAGTTTTTAGTTAAAACTCTTTAAAACACTAGTTAAAACTCTTTCCTCTATTCGTGCCTTTTCCTCGATTTTATGGAATTCCTATTTTTCTCTGTTTTCAAGAAACCTATATTTTTTCTAGTTTTTTTTTCTTAAATGCAAACTAAATTAATAGAACTTGATAAGATAATCCAACTATTTTTGGTTCAAAGTTAACTCTTTTTGATTGAAAAGTCTACTATTACTTTTTGATATAAAATTGATCTTTATCAGTTGTAAATTTTAGTGTTTGCTTGAAAATTTAATTCTTTGTCAAAAATTACTTTTGTTAACTGATAATTTAACTATTCTATTTTTGCTGAAAATTGATCGTTTTTAGTTAAAAGTTTAATTATTAAATTTTTCGTTCAAAATTCATCTTCTTTGGTTGAAGCAACTTTGTTAAAAATTTATTTTTTAGGTTGAAAATTTTCCATTTTACTTGAAAATTTATCTCATTTGTTGAAAATTTAACTATTTAAAAAAATTATTTTCTTGAAAATTGGCCTTAGTTAAAAGTTTGTCTCTTTTGATAAAAAATCTTTTTTGGTTGTAAATTTAAGTACTTGGTTTAAATTTGATCGTTTTTAGTTGAAATTTCAACTATTTTTCGAAAACTTACCTTTTGGTTCAAAATTCACATTTTCTGGATAAAAATTTAACTGTTTTGTAGAAAATTCGCCTTGTTGTCTTGAAAATTCAAGAATTTGTATAACAATATTTTTAATTTTGACCCAAAAATCTTTCTTTGCTGAAAATTTTACTCTTTCATTGAAAATTCCTTAAAAAATTCAAGTATTGTTTTAAAAATGCATGTATTTTGCCAGAAATAAATCTTTTTTGGTTAAAAATTAATCTTCTTGCTTGAAAATTTGTCTTTTTGGTTGCAAATGTATGTCTTCAATTAAAAGTTAGTTTTTTATTGAAAATTAATTTTTTTAAAGAAAATTTAACTATTCAATTTTTTTCTGAAAATTCATCTTTTTGAAAAAAAATTAAATCTTCTTGTTTGAAGATTCATCTGTTTGGTTCCAAATTCATCTATTTTTTGGAAAATTTTTTTTTTGGGTAAAAAGTAGCCTCATTAGATGAAACTTTATTTTTTGATAAAAATTCATTATTTAAGTAGAAAATTGATTTATTTTGTTGAAATTTGTATCTTTTGGTTCAAATTTTTTTTTGTAATTAAAACATTAATTATTCTATTTTTGGTTGAAAATTGATCTTTTTTTTCCATTGAAAATTCAACTATGGTTGAAAGTTCATTTATTTTGTTGTTTTAGTAGAAAAGTAATTAAAAAAAATATTAAACTATGAAAAAATAATTATCAGGTTATAAATTTCTATAAAAATTTCAATATTTGTTTGAAAATTCATGTATTTTGTTATAAATTACTCTTTATTGGTGGAAAATTAATCTTCTTGTTCGAAAATTTATATTTTTGGTTGCAAATTTATTTTTTTGATTGAATTTTGATTGTCTGAAAATCCTTTACTGGGGGAAAAATCAATTTTTTTGTTGTTAAAAATTCAACTATTATGTTGAAAATTTACTTTTTAAAAATTGATCTCTTTCGGTAGAAATGATATGTTTTAGGTTAAAAATTAATCTGTTTTGGTTCATAATTCAACAATTTTTTTTTAATTTGTGTTTTTTCGTTAAAACTTATTTTTTTAACTGAAAATTTTACTATAAATTTACCTTCTTGATTTGAAAATTCAACTGTTTGGTTGAAAATTGACCTTTTTTTGCTGAAAATTCAACTCTTCACAGGTTGAAAATTTAACAATTTCATTGACATTTCTTTTTCCTTTTTCACTGAAACATTTTTTTTGGTGAAAAAATCAACTATTGTTGAAAATTCCTCTTTTCTGGATAAATCCAACTACTTTAGATGTAAAATAAAAATATTTTTTGGTTTAAATATTAACTATTACATTTTTTACAGAGAATTCATCTATTTTCGTAGAAAATTCAATTATTTTGTTAAAAATTTGTTATTTTTGTTGTTGTTAAAATTCGCCTTTTTTGTTGCAAAAATTAATTTTGTTGAACTGAAAATTTAATTACGCTATTTTTTGGATCAAAATTTATCTTTTTGATTTGAAATTTCATCTGTCTTCTTTAAAGTATATATTTTTTTAATTAAAAATTTAAATATTCGGTTTTTTGTTTTTTAAAATTAATTATTTTGTTGAAAATTTGTGTTCTCTTTGTTAAAAATTGCATTACATTTTTTGTTGAGATTTTATATTTTTTTATTTTCAACTGCTCGGTGGAAAAATGAACTTTTTTAAACAAAATTAATTTTATTGTTAAAAATTCATCATTTTAGTTTAAAATTCATATGTTTGCCTGAAAATGTAATTATTTTGTCGAAAATTCGTTTTTTTTTTTGTTGAAAATTTCTCCTTTTAACTAAAAAACTGAAAGTTTCATTTCATTTCCATTTTTGATTAAAAATAAATTCTTTGGGTGGGAAAATTAAACTTTTTGGGTTAAAAATGTATCTTTTTCTACTGAAAATTTCACTGTTTTGTGGAAAATTTATCTTTGTAGGCATAAAATTAAAAAAATTGGGTGAAATTTATTTTCCTTTCTTGACTGAAAAATATTTTTTGGTGGAAAAATTAAGTATTTTCTTGAAAATTGGTCTTCTTGGATGAATTCAACTGCTTTTGATTTAGAATAAAAATTTTTTTAAACTGAAATACCAACTGACATTATTCATTGAGGATTCATATTTTTTGGTTGCAAATTAAAATACTTGGCTAAATTGAATCTGCATTGTTTAAAGTTAATTTTATTCTTTGTTTGAAAATTAAACTATTTTTTTTTAGAAAACCAATCTTTTTGTCTTAAAAAATCAACGGTTTAGTTAAAAGTTGTGTTTTTTTTAATAAATTTAACTGTTACTGAAATTAAATTAAAATATTTTTTGTTTAAAAATTCAACTATGTGGTTGAAAATTAATCGTTTTTGATTGAAATTAAGTTTTTGGTTAAACGTTTAATTGCTTTGTCGAAAATTTATCTTTTTGGCTCGAAAAGTCAACAGCTTGGTTGAATTTTTTTTTCTTTCTAATTGAAAAATATTTTTTCGTTAAAAATTTAATATTTTGTTAAAAAATTAAATATTTTGTTAAAATTTGTCTTTGTATGAATTTATCTATTTTTTATTTAAAATTGAATTTTTTTGTTAAAATATTAACAATCGAACAATTTGGTAGAAAATTCAACTATTTGGTTTAAAAGTGAATTATTTTGTTACAAATTCAACAATTTTTAAAAAAGTCTTCTTTTTTGGTTGAATACAATTATTTTTCATTAAAAATTTTGTACTGTAAAGTAATATATAATAATAAATAATATAATCAAACTACAGTGGAAAATCACTTTTAGGACGATTTTTTATTGAATCTATTCACTTAAATTAATATAATATTTCATTTATATCAATAAATTCTTTTTTTTTATTCAGATGTCAAATCTTAATTTATAAACGCATTTTTCCCCATATTTACTTACACTGACTAGAATTTACAAAATCAGCAGACACATGAAATGAATGATCAAATCTTCATAAAATTATCTTAAAATGAAATGAAATTAAAATGCGTTTCAAGCTTTGATCATTCACTTCTTACATACCTTAGTACTAATATTACAATCTTAAATAATTAATTCGTCGTTTCTTAAAAAAAAATCTTTGTGCATTTTTAATACATATAATCTGTTTTTTCCTTCCAAACTGAAAGAAAATATAAGTATTAAATGCTAAATCACAACCACAAATACTCAAGTACTTGTAAGAATATTTTAATTCAGTAAATAAATGCCTGAATTACAAATTACAAACTGTTATGTACAAAATATATTTTTAAGAAGAAATTTTTCAATTATAAATTTTTTCCTTTTGAATAACACAAGTTCGATAATTATTTTGAAAATAATTTCTTTCTTTGTGCGGAAACTAATGTTATTTTGTGATATTTGATCTTAGAGATTTTATCCGTAGAGAAATAAACAAAGGAATTCAAATTTTTTTACCATATACATATTCATAATACATATATTTTTTCATGGAAATAATTCCATAATCGTCGAAAAGACTTTAAATTCGTTGTTTACAAAGATATTTTATTTCGGGTTTCGTGGAAATTTATGAATGTAGAGTTTACTCGCATTTTTCAGTCTCTTTTCTTCCGTGATCAAGTTTTGAATGAAGAGATTCATTTGGCATAACTGGAAAGTTATTCAAGTCTTTAAATTTGAGCAATTGACCACTGCGCGCAAAATTCTTAGGCCAGGAAATATAATCATGGTGGTCGAGATAAAAAAAAAATGAGACTCGAGAGAAGTCGAGACTCGAGACAAGTCGAGACAGTCGAGACTTAAAACAAGTCGAGATTCGAGACAATACTCGAGACAAGTCGAGATTGGAGACAAGACTCGAGACAAGTCGTGATTTGAGACAAGTCGAGACTCGCAACAAGTCTCAAGGCAAGTCGAGACTCGAAAAAAGTCTCAAGACAATTCAAGATACGAGAGAAGTCAAGATTTGAGACAAGTCGAGATTCAAGACAAGACTATAGATTCGAGACAATACTCGAGATTCGAGACAAGATTCAAGACAAGTCGAGAATCGAGAGAAGTCAAGATTTGAGACAAGTCGAGATTCGAGACAAGACTATAGATTGGAGACAAGACTCGAGACAAGTCGAGATTGGAGACAAGCCTCGAGACAAGTCGAGATTGGAGACAAGACTCGAGACAAGTTGAGATTGGAGACAAGACTCGAGACAAGTCGTGATTTGAGACAAGTCGAGACTCGAAACAAGTCTCGAGACAAGTCGAGACTCGAAACAAGTCTCGAGACAAGTCGAGACTCGAAAACAGTCTCAAAACAAGTCAAAATACGAGAGAAGTCAAGATTCGAGACAAGTCGAGATTCAAGACAAGAATCGAGATTCAAGACAAGTCCAGAATCGAGAGAAGTCAAGATCCGAGACAAGACTATAGATTCGAGACAAGACTCAAGACAAGTCGCGAATCGAGACAAGTCGAGATTCAAGACCAGTCTCGAGACAAGTCAAGATTCGAGACAAGTCAAGCTTCAAGACAAGTCGAGATTCGAGACAATTTGAGATTCGAGACAAGACTCGAGACAAGTCGAGATTTAAAACCAGATTCGAGACAAGTCGAGATTCGAGACAAGACGCGAGACAATTTGAGATTCGAGACCAGACTCGAGACAAGTCATGCCTTAAGCATGTAGATTCGAGAAAAGACAAGATTTGACACAAGTCGAGATATGAAAAGGCTTGAGACAACTCGAGATTAAAGACAAGACAAGATTCAAGATAATACTCGAGACAAATCGAGATTCGAGACAAGTCAAAATTAGAAACAAGATCGACATTCGAGACAGACTCGAGACATATCGAGATGAGATTCAAGATAAGGCTCAAGACGAGATTTGAGGCAAGACTCGAGACGAGATTCGAGAACATAATTTTAAAAAATTTTAGGTGCCTCTCAAGCCATTTTTGGAAAAAATGATTTATTAAATTTTAATTTTCGCTTTTATTTGATTATTTTATTCAGGAGACATGACTGAGAAAACATTTTCTCAAAATAAGAAACAAATATTAGAAATCAAAGCGTCGAACGCGTTCCCTTTTTATGGATTTTTTTCATTATTTAAAAAGTCGGGAACAAACTCTGTTTATAAATTTTGAATGAAATTTAATAAAATAGAATTTTTTCGGATTAAGTCAATAAGTAAATGGAACTGCAAAATGAAATAATTGTTATAATAATTTCATTTGAATAATCAGGTAATTATGTTAATCGAAATTGGAACTGGAGAAACAGTGCATTATTAGAACCTTGAAAAAATATAATTAATTTGGTGTCGATTGATGAACGCTTTCAACTTCCTCGTTAGCAAAATGTGCTGACATTTTTTTTATTCTTATAGTCTTAAGTATCTTTCGACTTTTTTTTACAGATTTTAATTAACGTTCTGTGGGTGATAATATATTTCTAATGGACCCCTCATTAAAAAAAAGACAATTTTCAAATCTACAGAAATGTGGAAATAACTTTTCCAGGTTTTCCACTGGTCAAAATACATTAGAATTTTTTTTATTATCTTTTTGCAGCTGATTTTAAAATTTCTTTTCTACATTTGAGGGCTTTGTACTGAAAAAAAACTTTAAATAAAATATTCATTATCTTTCCATTTAAAAAATTTTTTTTAAAATAGTCTCTTTTTTGTTTTTTTGGTTACATAGCCTTATTCATTTTTTTTATATTTTATTTTTATTTATAAAAAGCCATTAGGTGTTATAAATGCCTTTTGAGGTCGACTGAAAAACAATAATTGAAAAAAAAAATCAATTTTTCTACTTTTTTCTACTTTTTCGCATAGTTCCAATTTGGATTTTGATACAGACTTAACACTCTTTTCCCTATTCTCCTATTTCCTTCTTTTCCTATTTTTTATACAATTCCCCTTTTTTGCCATGGCTTCAAGAAATTTTCACTTTTTTTTCGTTTTTTCTCTTAAATTCGAACTTTTAAATAAAAAATTCAACTCTTATGTTTAAAATTTAATTAATTGGTTGAAAATTCATATATTTAGTTGAAACTGCAACTGTTTTTGGCTAAAGTTTAATCTGATTTGTTTTAAAGTCCAACCATTTAGTTGAAAATTCAACTCTTCTATTAAAAATTCAAATTTTTCTTGAAAATTTGTCTTTTTTGGTAGGAAATTAATTTTCTTGGTTATTGCAACCGTTTTTGATTGAGAATTAAAATGGTTTTTGGTTAAAATATCA
>JAUELO010000364.1:1909050-1924194 GCA_032357855.1 Amphibolips quercusostensackenii
CTCACTGACGCGCTTCTGTAGAAGGAAGCTGCTGCTGGACATCCACCAGACGCTGGTCTTCGCCAATCATACCTGGATTTAAAAAAAAAATTTTTTTTATAATTTTATGTGATTTTTGTATTTAGATTACAAAGAGAGACTGCTAATTGTGAATTTTAGTATTGGTGTTGATTTGCCAAAGCAGTAATATACGATTTTTCGCCAATCGGTCGGTAGCTCAGGTCGTAGCGCTTCGGTGCGATAGCCGGAAAGTTGCGCGTTCAATCCTCCCTACCAGAACTTTTTTTTTTATTTATTAAAATGTTTATAAATACAATTTTCTTCAAGAATCCTTAAAAGCTATGCAAATAATAATTTTTTTAATGCCCTTTTTTACGGAAAAACTGACATTTTTTAAGCCACCATGTTTTTTGCAAACAAATTTATTTTCTGTAAATGTTAATATCTGCCACTGTTCGGTTTGAAAATTTTGAGTAAAATTACCATTTTTTTATTTCAAAAAACCTCGTTCATACTTCTAGTTTCAAATATAACTAGTAAGCAGTATAAAAAAAGATTAAAATTGATAGAAAATAAATTTGATTGCGAAAAAAAGGATTAAAGAAGTTATTATTTGCATAAATTTCAAAGATTAATAAAAGAAATGATATTTATAGATATTTTAATGAATAAAAAAAAAGTATAGGTAGCAAGAATTGAACACGCAACCTCCTGGCTATGGAGCCAATTCGCTACTTCCTGAGCTACCGGCTTCTTTCATTTAAAAAATGATGAACCAGAACTAAAATTCATAATTTTCGGTTTCCTCTTGTTTTTTCTATCGTACCTCATAAATAAAAAAAATGAGATATTGGGTATTTTGATCATTTATTCTTTTCTATAAATTTATTTATATTTTACCGTTTTTGGTAAAAAAATGAGACGACTGAAAAATATCGAAAAATAAAACTACTGACACTGTAAAATTTCCGGATAATAAAATTCACGAATTTAAACAATTAAAATTTTTTTATAATTATTATGGGCAATTATTGGAAAATTCTTGAAAAATAAAATTCCTGACAGTTTATAATATTACTGAATTATGAAACATCCGAACTAAAAAATTACCAAGTCATAAAATTTTCGAATTTAAACAATTTAAATTAACTATTTACTAAGAATACAATAATCAATATTTTTGTTGTAAAATTTTGTTAGTTATTGTATTTTAATTATTTAAATAATGTAAATTCTTTAAATTCGCGAATTTTCTAGTTTATATATTTTATAATTCGGCAATTTTATTTTATAACAATTTTACAAGAATTTTCCATAATATTTATTTTAAAAATTTTATTGTTAAAATTCGGATATTTTATAATTTGGCAATTTTCTGCCGGGAATTTTATAATTTATGAATTTTCAAATTCGGTAATATTACAAATTGTTCGGGAATTTTAATGTTGGGAAATTTTTTAATTCAGGAATTTTATTATACGAGAATTTTGTAATTCATGAATTTTTTTATTCTGTAAATTCCCAAATAATTAAATTCCCGAACAGGTCATAATATTGCTGAATTAAAAATTTTCCGAATGATAAAATTTCCGAATAATAAAATTACGGAGAGGGAATTTCAGAATTATGAAATTCCCAAATTTAAACAATTAAAATTTTTTCATAAACATTATCTATTGAATAAAAATACAATAATCAAATATTTATGCGAAAAAAATATTTTTAATGTTTGAAGTTTCTAAAATTATTTCTTGAATTAAAAATAATAATAAATGAAAAAATTTTTATCCAGAAATATATTATTTTCGAATATTATTATTTTAAATTTAAACAATAATTTTCGAAACTCTAAACAGAAGTATTTTCGCAGTGAAAATATTTTTGTTTATTGTATTTTTAATGAATAAACAATATTTATAAAAAAATGAATTTTTAACCGAATTTGGAACTTCCCGAATAATATAATTTCGGATAGAAAATTGCCGAATTATAAAATTCCCGAATTCAAGCAGTTACATTAAAAAAAAATTAATATTATTTATTGATTAAAAATACAGTCATTAAATATTTTTTTGAGAGAAATAATTATTTTTGATGTTGAAAGTATCTAAAATTATTGTTCGAATTTAAAATAACAAGAAATAAAAAAAATTATGCAGAAAGTTATTTTAAATTTAAACAATAATTTTCAGAAGCCTTAAAAATTACAAATAATTTTGTTGTCATAAAAATATTTGATTATTGTATTTTTAATTGATAAATAATATTTATAAAAAAAATTTATTTTTTTAAATTTGGGAATTTCATAATTCGGCAATTTTTCGAATAATAAAATTCGCCACAAATTACTTAAAATTACTTTCTGAATAATCTATATTTTCATTTTGTTATTTTCAATTCAAACAATAATTTTAAAAACTTCAAACATTAAAAATAATAATTTTTTTGTACATAAGAATATTTGATTATTTGATTTTTAATCAATTAATAATATTTATTAAAAAATTTAATTTTTTAAATTTCAAAATTTAAAAATTCGTCGCTTTTCTTCCGGGAATTTCCCAATTTCAGAATTTTTATATTTCGTCAATTTTATAATTTCGGGAATTTTATTATTCGGGAATTTCCCAAATTCGTAATTTTTATATTTCGGAAATTTTATAATTTCGGGACTTTAATTATTCAGAAATTTTATTATTCGAAAATTTTCCAGTTCAGGAATTTCACAGTGTGGAATTTTATTTTTCGGGATTCTTCAGTCGTCCCAAAAAAATATAAGAATTCAGATTCAAAAAAATCTAAATTGTATTAAAAAAAGTAAAAATTTTGAAGCATAAAAAATAGGAAGAATAAAAAGTATAAAGCAAGTCGATTAAAAAAAATTCAAATATGGAAAATCCAAAATTTTAAAATTTCTTTTCAAAATTTGAAATAAAAAAAGGAATCATTTCTTATATTTACATCTTCGGTTTTTAGAAGCAGTCTTAATTTTAGAAGTTTTTTAATCAAGTGTGATAGATATTGATATTAATCACAAATTTAAAATAATAACAATTTTGGAAAATTCACTGGGAAAGGAAGTCAGTAATTTTTCTTTTGCAAAATAAACATTTATAAAAATCAACAGTTTTATTTATCTAAACTGAAAAGAATCCAACGTCTTAAATATTCAAAGTTGGCAGTAGTCCAAATGTGAAAACAGTCATTAATATGGAACGTGTTCCACAATCTTTAAAATAAAATCAAAAATGTTTTTTTTTTTAATAATGACAATTTTTAAATTCCCATTGTAAAATTCCAGAATTTAAAAAATTTACAATTTTTTATTTAAAAAATTAATTAAATTTATTTTAGCTAATTCAATTTATTTTAATTAATTAGATTTATTTATTTTATTCTTCAAGAAAATCCACGATACCGTAAAATTCCAGAATAATAAAATTAATTATTATAATTAAAATACTATAAAATATAATAATTAAAATACTCACGAATTGGAAAATTTCCAAATCATAAAATTCCTGAATTTCAATAAAATTACCATGTTTTATTAAAAAAAACTTAATTTAATTTATTTTAATTAATTAAATTTATTTATTCTATTTTTCGAAAAAATTCCTGACACTGTAAAATTCACGAACAAGAAAATTTTCGAATAATAAAATTTCCGAATAATAAATTTCTTGAATTGAAAAATTCGTGAATAATAAAATTCACAAATTGCAAAATTCCCGACAGCATCTAATATTATTGAATTTGAAAATTCATGAATAATAAAATTCCCGAAAATAAAATTGCACAATTATAAAATATACGAACAAAAAAATTCCTGAATCGTAGAAGTCCCAAATTTTAATAAAATTACATTTTCTATTCAAAAAATTAATTAAATAATTAATAATAGTTAATTCATGATTATTATTATTGTTATTATTATTTATTAATTGATTATTAATTAATTTAAATTATTAAAATAATACAATTATAAAATATAGAAAAAAGAAAATTCCGGAATCACAAAATTCCTAAATTTCAATAAAATCACTATTTTTAAAATTAAAAAATTAGTTAAATTTATTAACATAATTACATTGATTAATTTTATTTTACGGGAAAATTCCGGACACTGTACAATTTTTGAATAATAAAATTCCTAAATTGAAACATTTTAAATTTCTTACAAATAAATATTATATATTTATTTAAATACAATAATAACATATTTTTATAAAAAAAAATATAAAATTTTTGAGAGATCCTTAAATTATTTTTCAAATTAAAAATAAAAATAATTTTATAAACTTCAGAGATTAAAAATATTTGTTTGCTTAACAATATTTGATTATTGTATTTCTCATAAATAAATAATATTTATAAATTCTAAAATTCGGTAATTTTATAAACTCATGGAATTGTTATATTCGAAAATTTTCCAATTTCTTAATATGGGATGAGTGGAAAATGTCGGAAAATGAAATTCCCGGCACTGTAAAATTTCCAAATAACACAATTCCCGAAAGAAAAAATTTCCAAATACTAAAATTTCCGAAGTTGAAAATTCCCTAAATAAAATTGCCGAATTATAAAATATCCAAAATAGGAAATCCTTGAATTTAAATAATTGTCAAAATTGTTTTTCAAAAATAAATATTATTTATTTATTGAAAATAAAAGTAAAAATTGTTCTCTGAATTTTTTTCGGACCTAATAAAATTGTTTAAAATAAACTTCGCAGGATTATTTTTTTAAATCAACAATTCGCTTGTTGAGACCGTTTTTTGTCATTTTTAAAACAATACTATGCAGATTATTAATTAAAATTTTTCACCCAGACATTTTTTAAAATAATTGTTATTTAAAATTCAAACAATTATTTTATAAAACTTTAAATAAAAAAAATGTTCTCTGATGAAAATATTTGTTTATTCTATTTTTTAATAATTAAATAATATTTGATAAAAAACATTTTTTTTTTAATTTTTCAAATTTGAGAATCTTATAATTCGGATTCGTTATTTTGCTTTTATAGTGATTTTTTTTTGGTTTGGCATATTTAACTTTTTCAAAAATGTTTGCTTATGACTTAATCTGCAAAAATATGTTTTTTTTTGGAAATTTAAAAAAAATTCTTAATAACGCGAAAATCTGGTTTTTGACTTTTTAATTTTTTCTTATTCTTCACTAGCAAAAATTGTACATCCAAAAAAATCACTATTATTTTTAAACGAATAGAATTTTTTTTTAATAAAAAAGTAACATTTTTAAATCAACAGGGAGAACCGAAGATATTGACCGATTTCAAAATTAAAAAAGTTTTTTTTTTTGGATGCTAACTCACGCATTTTTTCGCTTAGCTCAAACGATTTGATTAACCATCCGTATAGAAAAAAATTTTTTTTTGTTGAAAAATTATCATTTTAAGCATCTAAACTAAAAAGCATTGAAATTTAAAATCACTAAAAATAAAAAGTAACAATGAAAATTAAATGCAACAATTATTTCAAAAAAATCCGGATTGCGAAAAACAAGCAATAATTTTTAATGGATAAATTTTAATTTTGAATCCTCCAACCCCCTTGCCCGGAAAATGCCCCAGAAAAGAAATTCTTCTAAACAATTTCAATTTGTTTAAATAATTCCCAAAAATCTTTAAAAATATTACCCTCATCATTCGTTATTTGTGACATTAATTCCAGAAAATAATCTTTTACGATTTACAAGAAAAAAATTATTTAAACAAACGCAAATTGTTTAAATAATTACCAAATATTTTAAACAAGAAATATTTTTCTTTAAGTTTATCATCCGTATAATTCATCTCAAAAAATAATAAGTTTCCACAAATCACAGGCGAAAAAGAATTTGTTTAAACAAATAATAATTGTGTAAATAATTCAAAATTAGTTACGCAATATTTAAAAATTAATGTTTTATCGAATAAAAATAATTCGTGTTAAAAAGTTTTGAAAAATAGTATGCATTTCACATACAACTGCTATTTTGCATTTTTTCGGGGCATTTTCCGGGCACAATACAAGTAGGTTGGGGGAGACAAAATCAAAAGTTATTGGGTCAAAAATAATTCCTTAAGCATTCCTTTACAGTTGACTGAACTTTAATTCACAAAAATTTAATAAAAAGTATTTCTTTTTTTTTCATTTTTTCCAAAATTGATATTTTCCCATTTGAACCCCCATTTTTATTCCAAAAGCCCGGAGGCACGGGTAATTATTGAAAGATTTGAAAAAAAAACAGAAAATTTATTTTTTTGGAAAACGAAAAAATGGGTGAGATCACCAAAAATTAAAATTTGAATTTTTAGAGGTATAAACTTGGACCGGCCTGCTGACCCGAAAAAAACCCGAATTTTCAAAACTAGAAACGGCGTAGTACAGAAAAATGTCCCGTACTATCTATTTTTTCTATGAGCCAAAAAATTGTGGAGATTTTTTTGTAAATTATTTTTGTGAAAATAATATAAAGTTATAAATTAAAAAAAAAATTGTTTAAGTTGGAATATTTTGAAAATGCGCAGAAAACACTAATTTTTGGATGTGGTAGACTGTGCATTTTTCAGAAATTAAAAATTTCAGTCTTTAATGTATGAAACAAAAAAAAAACAGTGTGTGGTAAAGGGAAAGGGGAAAGGGGAAAAGAGGAATTAAAAAAGGGGAAAAGGGAAAGGTGGAAGGGAAAAGGGAAAAAGGGACAGGTAAAAAGGGGCAGGGAAAGGTCAATTAAAATGAGGAAAAGGGGAAAAGGGGAAAAAGGAAAGGAAAAATAGGAAAAGTGGAAGAGGAAACGGAAAAAAAGAAGAGGAAAAAGGAAGGTTGAAAAAAGAAAGGGTGAAAAAGGGAAAGGGGTAAGGGCAATGGTAAAAGAGGAAAGGGAAAAAGAGGGAAAAGGGAAAGAAGAAAGGGAAGAAGAGAAAGGTGAAACGGGAAAGGGGGAAGAAGTACAAGGAAAGAGGAAAAAAGTAAAGGGTGAAGAAGGGATAGGGGAGAGAGAAAAAGAGGAATTGAAAAAGGGGAAAAGGGAAATGTTAAAGGGAAAAGGGAAAAAGGGACAGGTAAAAAGGGGCAGGGGAAAGGTCAATTGGAAATGAGGAAAAGGGGAAAAAAGAAAGGAAAAATAGGAAAAGTGGAAGAGGAAACGGAAAAGGGGGAAGAGGAAAAAGGAAAGTTGAAAAGAGAAAGGGTGAGAAAGGGAAAGGGGAAAGGGCAATGGTAAAAGAGGAAAGGAGAAAAGAGAGAAAAGGGAAAGAAGAAAGGGAAGAAGAAAAAGGTGAAACGGGAAAGGGGGAAGGGGTACAAGGAAAGAGAAAAAAGGGAAAGGGTAAACAAGGGAAAGGGGAAAGGGCAAATTTAGACACACACACATTATTGTTTTTTTAGATTTAAAATTGAATTTTTTATCCCCGTCCAAAGTTAAGAAAAAGTGCCCCTCGAGTGAAAAAATCTTCCCCTTTCCTTTTCTTGAAATTTAAACAAACTCAATAGCTAAAAAATAAATTTTTGATCTTTTTTTTCAAATTAAAAATAGGATTTTTCATCAAGATCCCAATTTAAAAAAAAAAACGTACGCATCAAATAAAAAAGAAATTTTCCATGATGGGCATTTCCATAGAAGTATACACGCGTCACGATAATTTATGTGAATGTCATTAATCAATGTCAAAAAAACACACTATTCTTAGGATTGGAATTTTTGCATATAATTCTTATAAATAGTTACTAGAAGTTTCAGAAACCTCTATTTTTCTTTAGTTTTAACAAATAATGTGTTTTTTTTTAAATTAATTAATTTGGCATAACGCACGTAAATTTTATCCGCTTTTTCGTGGAAATGCCCCTAAATCTTCTGATCAAATTTTTCAGGGTTTAATTTAGTACTAATTTTTTTCAGAAGTACTTTTTTATTAAAAAAAATTAAAACTTGATTTTTGAGAACATTTTTTGTCCCCCTGTAAAATCGTGAAAATGTGAGTTACATTATTAAAATTAATAAATAAATTTACCAAATAGTTGTATTATTAAAATTATATTTCACTGACAAAAACTCAACTTGAAAAAAAATTTGCTGTTATTCTTGGCCCATGGAAAATTGGTCGATAAACGCCATATAATAATTATAAAGTTCAAAAAAATATGATAAATTATTAAAAAATTTACATAGGTTTATTTACATAGATCACTATTTTGTTATCTGAAAATAATTTTAATTTAATTCTACAATAATCAATTAGTATAAAAAATTTATTTACACATCTAATTATTTAAAAAAGCGCGCGATTTACTGTCAATGAGACTGCCGAAGCAACGCATGCGCAGTATAGTTGGAGAACCAAATTGGGGGCACTGCTTTATTGAGCTATTGCGCGTGCGCTCTTTGATCAAGATTACTTTTTATATCTGCTGCGCGTGCGCACTTTGAGCCACATGGCTTCTTCTAGCTGTTGCGCATGCGCATTTCCATTCAGAAATAATTTCCAGGACAGCCGGAAAAAGAACCTCACTTCACAATGAAGTTTTTAATACAGAATAGTAAATAAATAAAATAAAAAAATAAATAGTGGAAAGGGGACAAAAAGTTTGAAGAGTTCACAAAAAAATCACAACTTTTCAGCATTATTGAAATAGAATATAATTAACAATAATAATAAATTGTTTAAACAATTATTACGTTGACTTTAATTAAATTTTTTATCACTTTAATTGGAAGTTCGGCAAAAAGTAGAAAATTTGTAAAAAAACTGAAAATTTTCTAGCATTATTCTAAGAGAATACTATTACAACAATAATAAATTGTTTGAACAATAATTTTTGTTAACAATAAATATTTTTTTTTCGAAACAAAAAGAATGATTTATTTTTTTGTGAATTTGAAAAAATTTTCGGGTGATTTGAATAAAAATTCGAAAAAAAAAATTTTGGACCACCCTATGGGACAATCTTGAAGTAATAAGTTACCATAAATGACTGATAAATTACTATAAGTTACCGATAAATTACAATAAGCTACTGAAAAATTGCGAAAATTCTGGAAATTTCTGGATACCATAAATTTCCGTGAATTTTCGGTAATTTATAAATTCACAAAAAATTTTGAAAATTTTTTGTAATTTATGATACTCAAAAGTTTCCAGAAATTTTCGGTAATTTTTGGCAATGGTATCCTGATTCCTATACGATTTTTCGCGAAAAACACGTATCTGAAACTCTTAAATCGATATCTCAAAATCGAGCTACTAATTTAAGTATAAGTGTGTTTTCATTTTTGCACTAACGTGGTTGTGCGGTCTTTGAGACCGCACGACCATACTTTAAGGTTAATGTATTTTCATGTCATTTTTCTGAGAAGTGACCGTAAGACTTCCGCGTATGACAAGCGACTGCATAAATTTCACACCAACTAAAAAAAAATTTGTTATTCAACAACAATGTTAAAACTTTTCTTTGTTTAAATTTTTAGTGATAGCATTCCTTTCGAAACTTTCAAATTCATTGAAAAAGGTCATACATCAATGAAATAACTAACTAAAAATAATGTCCAATTGGTTGGTGTAAGATATTTTTTTATAATGTTATTATGTTGATTATTTAAAAAATTTTGATAAACAAACGCACATTTTAAGAATTTTTTTAAAGGGTAATTTTTTTGCGCAATCAACTCTAAATGTCTTGCAGAGACTGTTTGCTGCCAAGTTTATTATTATTATAAGGACTGTTTATTATGTAAACAATTTTTGACAAACAAATGCACATTTTGATCATTTTTTTATAAACAAGCTTAATTTTTTTTAGAATTAAGTGAAAATGTCTTGCCAAAAGACTCCTTGCTGTCGTATTTTTTATGATCACAAAAACGGTTAATTTTATAAACAATTTTTTTTAAACAAATGCATTTGTTTGTAATCCAGAGTAATCAAGAGTAATCGAAAAATAATGCAGCGTAATCCACTTGTAAGGCTGAGAAATCCACTTGTAACGCGGAGTAATCCACATATAATTTGAGGTAGTCTAGATTAATCCACTCAAAATCTAGATGAATCTACTTAAAATCTAGATAACTCGGTGTAATTTAGGTAATCCAAGTAATTTACGGCGTAATCAACTTGTAAGCCAAAAAAATCCACTTATAATTTGAATTAATCTAGATATATCCACTTTTAATCTAGATGATTCAGTGTGATCCAGGTAATCTAAGTAATTTAGTTGTAATCTAGAGTAATCCACAAATAATGCAGCGTAATCCACTCGTAAGACTGAGAAATTCACTTGTGAGGCGGAGAAATCCACATATAATTTGAGGTAGTCTAGATTTTTTCCACTTAAAATCTAGATAATACGGTGTAATTTGGGTAATCCAAGTAATTTACGGCGTAATCCACTTGTAAGCCAAAAAAATCCACTTATAATTTGAATCAATCTAGATATATCCACTTTTAATCTCGATGATTCAGTGTGATCCAGGTAATCAAAGTAATTTTGTTGTAATCTAAAGTAATCCACAAATAATGCAGCGTAATCCACTCGTAAGACTGAGAAATTCACTTGTGAGGCGGAGTAATCCACATATAATTTGAGGTAGTCAGATTTTTTTTACTTAAAATCTAGATAATTCGGTGTAATTTGGGTAATCCAAGTAATTTACGGCGTAATCCACTTGTAAGCCAAAAAAATCCACTTATAATTTGAATTAATCTAGATATATCCACTTTTAATCTAGATGATTGAGTGGGATCCAGGTAATCTAAGTAATTTTGTTGTAATCTAGAGTAATCCACAAATCATGCAGCGTAATCCACTCGTTAGGCTGAGAAATTCACTTGTAAGGCGTAGTAATCCACATATAATTTGAAGTGGTCTAGATTAATCAACGTAAAATCTAGATGAATCTACTTAAAATCTAGATAATTTAGTAGAATTCAGATAATCCAAGTAATTTATTTGTAATATAGAGTAATCCACACATAATCAGAAGTAATCCACTTGTGATCCGAAGAAATCCCCTTATTATTCGAAGAAATCTAGACTAATCCATTCAAAATCTAGATAATTAAGTGTAATTCAAGTAATCCATGTAATTCCTCAGTAATCCAGGGTAATCTACACATATCTCAAAGTTATCCACTTGTAAGTCGGAGCAATCTACTCATAATGCGAAACAAGCTAGATTAATCCATTTAAAATCTGTATAATACAGTAAAATTTAGGAAACCAAGTAATCACTTGTAATATAGTGAAATCCACACATCATCAGGAGTAATCCACTTGTAATCTGGCGAAACCCACTTATAATTTAAATTAATCTAGATTCATCTACTTAAAAGCTAGATAATTCAGTGTGATTCAGGTAATCTAATTAATTCACTTGTAATCTAGAGTAATACACACATATTTCGAAGTAATCCAATTGTGAGTCAGAGCAATCCATTTATTATTCGAAGAAATCTGGATTGATCCATTCAAAATCTAGATAGTTCTGTGTAACTCAGGTATTCCAAGTAATTCATTTGTGATATAGAGTAATCCACACATAATTCAGGGTAATCCAGTTGTAATCCAGACAAATCCCCTTATAATTCGAAGTAATCTAAATTAATCCATTTAAAATCTAGATCATTCAGTGTAATTTTAGCAATCCAAGTAATATATTATTAATCTAGAGTAATCCACGCATATTCCGAAATAATCCATTTGTACGTCGGAGCAATCCACTCACAATATGAAGTTATCTAAATTAATCTACTTCAAATCTAGATAATTTAGTGTAATTTAGGTAATTCAAGTAATTTACTTGTAATCTAGAGTAATACACACATATTCCGAAGTAATCCACTTGTAAGTCAGAGCAATACACTTATTATTCAAAGAAATCTAGATTAATTCATCAAAAATCTAGATAGTTCAGTGTTATTCAGGTAATCCAAGTAATTTTTTTGTGATATAGAGTAATCCTTGTATAATCCAGAGTAATCCACTTGTGAGTCAGAGCCATTCATTTATTATTTGAAGAAATGTAGATTAATCCATTCAAAATCTAGATAATTCAGTGTAATCCAGGTAATCCAAGTAATTTTTTTGTAATATAGAGTAATCCACATATAATCCAGCGTAATCCACTTGTAAGTCAGAGCAATCCATTTATTATTCAAAGAAATCTAGATTAATCCATTTAAAATCTAGATAGTGCAGTTTACTTCAGGTAATCCAAGTAAATCTTTTGTAATATAGAGTAATCCATGTATAATCCAGGGTTATCCACTTGTAATTCGCCGAATTTCCTTATTATTCGAAGAAATGTAGATTAATCCACTTAAAATCTAAAAAATATAGTGTAATTCAGGTAATCCAAGTAATTCATTTGTAATCAAGAGTAATCCACACATAATCTGCTTAATCCACCTGTAATCCGCTAAAGTCCCCTTCTTATTTGAAGTAATCTAGATTAATCTACTTTAAACTAGATAATTTGGTGTAATTTAGGTAATCCAAGTAATTCACTTGTAATCTAGGGTAATCCACACATATTCCGAAGTAATCCACTTGTAACCCAAAGAAATCTCCTCATTATGCAAAGAAACCTGGATTAATCCATTCAAAATCTAGATAGTTTAGTGTTATTTAGGTTATCCAAGTATTTTGTTGTAATATTGAGTAATCCATATATAATCCAGCGTAATCCACTTGTAATCAGCGAAATCCATTTATTATTAGAAGAAATATAGATTAATCTTTTCAAAATCTAGATATTTGAGTGTAATTCAGGTAATCCAAGTAATTTTTTTGTAATATAGAGTAATCCATATATAATCCAGGGTAATCCGCTTGTGATCCACGAAATCCATTTGTTATTCAAATAGATCTAGATTAATCCATTTATAATCTAGATAGTTAAGTGTAATTCAGGTAAGCCAAGTAATTCATTTTTAATCAAGAGTAATCCACACATAATCCGCTTAATCCACCTGTAATCCGCAAAAGTCTTCTTCTTATTCGAAGTAATCTAGACTAATCTACTTAAAAACTAGATAATTTAGGGTAATTTAGGTAATCTAAGTAATTAACTTGTAATCTAGGGTAATCCACACATAATCCGAAGTAATCCACTTGTAAGTCAAAGCAATCTACTTATAATTTAAAGTAATCTAGATAAATCGACCTTAAATCTAGATAATTTAGTGTAATTCAGGTAATTCAAGTAATTCATTTGCAATCCAGGCTAATCCACGTATAATCCGTGGTAATACACTTATTACCAAGGTTATTCAAAGTAATTCAAGTAATTAACGTCTAATTCAGAGTGATTCAGCTAATTTAGTGTAATTCACACCGGTAATACAAATAGGTTTCAACTATTTTATTTAAAACTAGTTGATTTTTTGTTTATAACTACTTTTCTTAACTAAAAATTTTAATATTCTTTTTTTCTTAAAAAATAAATCCTTTTTCGTTGAAAAATCACGTCTTTTGGTGAAAATTCGTCTTTTTTGGTAAAAAAACTAGACATCTTCGTTAAAAATTCATGTTTTGAAATGAAAATTCAACTACATCTTTGGTGTAAAACTAATCTTCTTTGTTGACAGTCGAACTTTTTTTTTTAAAAATCATTTTTCTGTTTGAAGATTCTTGATTTTAGTTGACAATGTCTTGGATGAAAATTTGGATATTTTGTTGAAAATTCGTTTTTTTTTCATAATTAAAACCTAATTTTTTCCAACTGGAAATTTAATTATTAAATTTTTTAGTTAAAATTATTATTTTGAATTGACAATTCAGCTATTTGTTAAAAAAATTTTCATTTTTAGTTGAAAATTCATATGTTTTGTTGAAGGTTTGTCATTTTTTGCTTAAAAATTCATCTTTGTTTAAAAATTTTTGGTTGAACATTATTTTTTTTCTGAAAATTTAACTATTTTACTTTTAGTGAAAATTTGTCTTTGTAAATTCAGTTAGAAATTTATGTACCTAATTAAAATTTAGTCGTCTTTGGTAAAAATTTTCCTGCTTAAAAATTAGTTTTTTAATCTTAAAACTTAGTTATTTCATTTTTTATAGTAAATTTATATATATTATTTTTATATGACAATTTAACAATTTGGTTAGAAATTCACGTATTTTGTTTGAAATTTGTCGTTTTTTCCTAAACAATTAATTTTCTATTTTGGGTATGCATCATTTAGATTGAAAATTCATCTTTTTGGTATTTAGTTAAAAGTTAAGTTTTTTCGTTAAAAATTAATTTTTTTGGCTTAACATTTATCATTTTAGTCAAAATTCATTTCTTCAGTTGAAAATTAAAGATTTCGTTTTATTTGGTTAAACATTAATTTTTTAACAGAAAATTTAAATATTTAATTTTCGGTGAAAAACTTTTTTTTTATTGGAAAAACTTAATTTCTTAAATTAAAAACATAACTATTCCATTTTTTGTTAAATATTGATTTTTAATTAAAAATCAAACTATTTCGATAAATATTTATCTTATTTAGTTAAAAATTCATTTGCTTGGTTTAAAATTTATTTTGTTAAAAGTTCGCGGTTTTCGGTAGAAAATTAATTTTCTCGATTCAAAATTGATCTTTTTGGTTAAAATTCAATTATTTGCTTTAAAATTAATCACATTTGTGAAAAATTAAAAAATTTTGTCAAAAAGGCATTTTTTGGTTGACAATTGATTTTTTTCTCTGAAATTCATGTATTAGTCTTTTGGATTTAAAATTAATCGTTTTGGTTAAAAATTCACTTACTTGCTTCAAAATAATCTATTTTGTAGAAAATTAGACAATTTGGTAAAAAAGTCAATTTTTGATGGTCAATTAATTTTTTCTTCTTTAAAATTTATGTATTTTCTGGAAACTTCATCTTTTTCGGTAAAAAATTAATCTTCTTGGTTTAATATTAATAATTTTGATTGAAAATTCAATTATTTGCATAGAAATTATCTACTTTGTTGAAAATTCAACAATTTTGTAAAAAAGTCATTTTTAAGTCATTTTTAACCATTTAAAGTTTTAGCATTGTCGTTAGATAACAAATTTTGTTTCAGTTGGAGTGAAATTTAGACACTCACTTGTTATACTTAAAAGAATAACGGTTATTTCTAAAAAACTTTTTTCGTTTCAAATCCACGTATTTTGTT
>JAUELO010000364.1:1924294-1952556 GCA_032357855.1 Amphibolips quercusostensackenii
CACAAAAAAGTCCTTGTTTGCTGTTTCTAGTTTCTAGCTTCAAAAATTCGAGTTTTTTTCTTTTCTGCGATAAGTATAAAGTAAAAGGCTGACATCTAACGAAATTTTCCGTTATTGTTTTCAAATACATATGTATTTTTGTATGAAAGGAGCACCTGAGAATGTACCTAATGGACGCTCTGGTACTTTGCGTTTTATCCATATCCAAACTGTCGGTTGGCGGACTCGAAGACCACTTGCGAGATCGACACGGACATCTTAATTGAAATTCCCTTTTGAATTTCTCCTGAAATTTTAATAGAGTTGACATTTTGTAATTTTATTAAGAAAGAGGTAACTAAAAATATTTACGAAAACGAAAAAAAAACCGGCCTTAGCCAGGATTTGAACCAGGGACGCTACTATACATAAGTGGAGCGTTAACCAATTGCGCTATCCATGCATAGTGGCGTTCTTGGTTCAAATCCGGGCTGAGACAAATTTTTTTCTCGTTTCCTCAAAAAGGGAAAAATATTAGATCAGCAATCGACACTAATTTAAAATTAAAAATTAAAAATTAATTAATATCGTGGCCAAGACAATAACACTATTTGATTTCCTTATTTTTTATCCAAACTAACTTCAGTTTAGGGCCTAAAATTTAATTATTTTAATGAAAATGCAATAATTTTGTTAAGAAATCCATTTTTAGTTGAAAATTCGTCTTTTTGAATTTAAAACTCACTTATTTGGTTAAAAATTAAATTTTTTGTAAAAATACAACAAATTGGTAGAAATTTTTTTTCTTTCTATTTTTTAAAAATCGTCTTTTTGGATAAATTTACCTGTGTTAAATTTAAAATTAAGATATTTTTTGATATGAAATATCAATTATTGCAATTTTTCTTCAAATTTAATTTTTTAAATTGAAAATTTAACTATTCCATTTTTGGTTAAAAATTTTTCGGTTTTAGTTGAAAATTTAAATTCTTGGTTGAATGTTTAATTATTTTGTTTAAAATTTTAGGTTTAAAATTAAAATTTTTGGTTAAAAATTTATCATTTTTATTGAAAATTTATCTTTTTAGTTAAAAATTTAACAATTTCGTTAAAATTTCCTTCTTTTTTAGGTTTGAAATTGAGATTTTTGGTTGAAGATCTAATTATTCCATTTTCGTTTAAATATTTATATTTTTTTTGTTGAAAATTCAACTACTTGTTTTAAATTTAAATCACCTTCTTGAAAAATAATTTTTTGGTTGAAGATTTATCTCATTGGTTAAAAATTTAACAATTTGCAAACATTTTTTTTTTGGTTAAAATTAAATTTTTTAACTGAAAATTTAACTATTCCAGTTTTGGTAGAAATTTAATCTTTTTGAGTTGAAAATTTAACTTCTTGGTTGTCATTTCAATTACTTGTTAAAAAAAAAATTTTTTTGGTTAAAGATTTATTTCTTTGGTTGAAAATTTAACAATTTTTTTTGTTCGTCTTTTATTGTTTGAAAATTAAATTTTTTTACTAAAAATTTAACTATTCCAGTTTTTGATTAAAAATTTATCTTTTTTAGTTGAATATTTAACTATTTGATGGAAAATTTGTTTCTTTTTAGGTAAAATTTTGTTCTTGAAAATTTTACTATTCCATTTTTGGTTGGAAATTCATCTTATCTTTTTTAATTAAAAATTCAACTACTTGATTGTAATTTAAATTACTTAGTTGAAAAATAATTTTTTTGGTGGAAGATTCATTTTTTTTTTTGTTTAAAAATTTAACAATTTGTTTGAAAATTTTCTTTTTTTTTGTTCAAAATTTTCTTTTTTAGCTGAAAATTTAAGTATTGTAGTTATGGTAAAAATTAATCTTTTTTAATTGAAAATTAATCTATTTATTTGAAAATTTAACTACTCTATTTTTGGTTAAATATTTATTTTTTTTTTCAAAATTCAACTACTTGTTTTAAATTTAAATTACCTTTTGAAGAGTAATTTTTTAGTTGAAGATTCATCTTATTGGTTAAAAATTTAACAATTTGACAAATTTTTTGTTTGGTTGGAAATTAAATTTTTTAACTAAAAATTTAACTATTTCAGTTTGGGTAGAAAATTATCTTTTTGAGTTGAAAATTTAACTTTTTGGTTGTTCTTTTACTTACTTTATTACAAAAAATTTTTTTTGGTTGAAGGTTCATTTTTTTGGTTGAAAATTTAACAATTTGTTTTTTTCGTCCTTCATTAATTCAAAATAACTTTTTTTACTGAAAATCTAACTATTTCAGTTTTGGTCGAAAATTAATCTTTTTTCGTTAAAAATTTAACTATTTTGTGGAAAATTCGAAAATTTAACTACTTGATTGTAATTTAAATTACTTAGTTCAAAAATAATTTTTTTAGTTAAAGATTCATTTTTTTGGTTGAAGATTTAACAATTTCTTAAAAAATTTTGTTGTTGTTGTTAAAAATTATGTTTTTTAGATGAAAATTTAACTATTGTAGTTATGGTAAAAAGTAATCTTTTTTAATTAAAAATTTATCTATTTAATTGAGAATTTAACTATTCTATTTTTGGTTAAAAATTTAACTTTTTTTGGGTAAAAACTTAACTATTTGGTTTAAAGTTTATTGCTTTGTTAAAAATTATTTTTAGGTTGAAAATTTATCTTTTTTATTTGAAAATTAAACCAATAGTTGTAATTTAAATTACTATGTTGAAAAAAAATTTTTTGGCTGAAGATTCAACTCTTTGTTTGGAAATCCAACAATTCCTTTTGAATTTTTTTTTTTTGGTTGAAAATTAAGATTACTGGTTGAATATTTAACTGTTCTATTTTCTGTTAAATATTAACACTTTTTTGTTAAAAATTCGAATACTTTTTTTAAATTTAAATTACCTTCTTAAAAAATAATTTTTTGGTTGAAGATTTTATCTTCTCTGGTTAAAAATACGACTTTGATTAAAATTATTCGGTTTTAGTTGATATTGTACTATTTTGTTGAAAATTCGTTTCTTTTAAGGTTAAAAATGATTTTTGTTGTTAAAAATTCAACGATTCCATTTTTGGTTGGGAATTTATCCTTTTTAGTTAAAAATTTCACTACTTGGCTTAATGTTGTACTAATTTATTAAAAAATAATGTTTTGGTTGAAGATTCATCTTATTGGTTAAAAATTTAACAATTTAAAATAATTTTTGTTTGTTGAAAATTACATTTTTTCAATGAAAATTTAACTATTTCAGTTTTAGTAGAAAAATAATCTTTTTCCGTTTAAAATTCATCTTTTTAGTTGAAAATTTGATTATTCCATTTTTGGTTAAAAATTGATCTTTTTTAGTTTAAAATTTAACTATTTTGTTAAAAATTCGTTCCTTTTTAGGCTGAAAAATTTTTTTTTTTTGAAAATTTGACTATTTCATTTTTGGTTGAAAATTTATCTTTTTTAGTTAAAATTTTAACTGCTTGGTTGTAATTAGAATCACTTTGGTGAACAACATTTTTTTGTTTAAAAATTCATCTCTTTGGTTGGAAATTTATTAATTTCTTTTGAAAATTATTATTTTTTTGATTGAAAATGAACTTTTTGAACTGAAAATTCGACTATTCCAGTTTTTGTAGAAAACTAATCATTTTTAGTTGAAAATTAATCTATTTGGTTGGAAATTTATCTTTTCCAATTTTGGTTAAAAATTAATTTTTTTTTTAGTTGAAAATTTAACTATTTTGTTGAAAATTCGTTCCTTTTTAGGTTTGTTTTGTTGAAAATTTAACTATTTCATTTTTGGTAAAAATTTTTTTTTTATTTAAAATTTTAACTACTTAGTTGTAATTTGAATTATTCTGTTAAAAAAAAATTGGTTGAAGATTCATTTCTTTAGCTGAAAATCAAACATTTTCTCTTGAGAATCATTTTTTGTTGTTGAAAATTAATTTTTTTAACTGAAAATTCGAATATTTCAGTTTTTGTAGAAAATTATACCATTCCAGTTTTTCGAGAAAATTAATCTTTTTTAGTTGAAAATTAATCTATTTGGCTAAAAATTTAACTATTTTTTTGAAAATTCCTTTTTAGGTGATATTTTTTGTTGAAAATTTAAGTATTCCATTTTTGGTTAAAAATTTAGCTTTTTGAGTTGAAAATTTAACTACTTGGTAATAATTCAAATTTCTTCGTTAAAAAATAATTTTTTAGGTTGAAGATTCATTTCTTTGGTTGAAAATTTAACCATTTTTCTCAAATTATTTTCTTTTTAGTGGAAAATGGAATTTTTCAACTAAAAATTTTACTATTTTAGTTTTTGTAAAAAATGAATTTTTTTTGTTGAAAATTTAACTATTTTGTTAAAAATTCGTTTCTTTTTTGGTGAAATTCTTTCATTTTTTATTATTTAACTGTTCCATTTTTGGTTAAAAATGTATCTTATCTTTTTTAGTTAAAAATTTAACTACTTGGTTGTTTTAATTACTTTGTTAAAAAAATAATTTTTTTGGTTAAAGATTTATTTCTCTGGTTAAAAATTTAACAATTTTTTCTACATGATTTTTGTTTGTTGAAAATAATCTCTTTTAACTGAAAATATAGCTAGTCCAGTTTTTGTAAAAAATTAATCTTTTTTAGTTCAAAATTAATTTTCTTGTTTGAAAATTCAACTATTCTAGTTTTAGTAGAAAATTGATTTTCTTCAGTTGAAAATTAATCTTTTGGTTAAAAATTTAACTTTTTTAGGTGAAAATTTAAGTACTCGGTCTGAAGTTGTACTGCTTTGTTGAAAAATTATTTTTATAGTTGAAAAACTTTTTTTTCACTTAAAAATTTAACTACTTGGTTGTAAGTTGAATTATTTTGTTAAAAAATATTTTTTTGGTTGAAGATTCATTTCTTTGGTTAAAAATTTAACAATTTAAAAAAAATTGTAGTTGAAAATTAACTTTTTTAACTGAAAATGAAACTATTCCAGTTTTGGTAGAAAATTAATTTTTTTTGGTTGAAAATTTCACTATTTCAGTTTTGGTAGAAAATTAATCTGTTTTTAGTTGAAAATTAATCTTTTTGGTGGAAAATTCATTCTTTTTTTTGTGTAAAAAATAATTTTTTTTAGTTGAAATTCAACTATAGTTTTGAAAATTCGTTTCTTTTTAGGTTAAAAATTGATTTTCTTTTTTTGAAAATTCACCTATTGCAATTTTGTTGAATAATGATATTTTCTTGTTGAAAATTCTACTACTTGATTTAGAGTTTATCCACTTTGATCAAAAAAATTTTTGGTTGAAAATTCATCATTTTAGTTGAGGATTTACATTTTTGGTTGAAAACGTAACTATTTTTTTTTTTAATTTATTTTGTTTGAAATTGAATTTAATTAACTAAAAATTTAACTATTACCATGACCATTTAATTATTGAAATTTTTTTTGTAGATTATAATTTTTTTTAGTTGAAAATTTATTGCTCTGAGTAGAAAAATTTTTTTTTTGGTTAAAAATATAACTAATTCATTACAAGTTGAACTACTTTGTTAAAAAATAATTTTTTTGGTAGAAGATTAACCATTTTAGTTGAAGATTTATCTCTCTAGTTACAAATTTATCTCTTTTCTTAAAAATGCGTTCTTTTTTGTTAAAACATCAATTATTATATTTTTCGTTGAGATTTTTTTTTAATCAACGACTTGGTTTAAAGTTTATACAAATTGTTAAAAAAATGTTCGGTTAAAGATTTATCATTTTAGTTTAAGAATTATATTTTTGTGAAAATTTATCAATATTTTTTACAATTTGTTTTTCTTTTGGTTGAAAATTAACTTTTTAAGTTGAAAATTTAACTATCCCAGTTTTGATAAAAAACTAATCTTCGTAGTTCAAAATTTATCTTCTTGGTTTGAAAATTCAACTACTTGATTTAAAGTTTACCTACTTTAAAAAAATTTTTGGTTGAAGATTCATCATTTTAGTTTAAGATTTATATCTTAGGTTGAAAATGTAACTATTTTTTGAAATTTTTTTTTTTTGGCATTTAATTTTTTTAAATAAAAATTTTATTATTTTACTTTTAGTAAAAATTTTTTTTTATTTGAAAATTCGTCGTTTGGTTCGAAATTTATCTAGTTTGTTAAAAAAAAAATTTTGGTTGAAGATTCATCATTTTAGTTTAAGATTTATATCTTAGGTTGAAAATGTAACTATTTTTTTGAAATTTTTTTTTTTGAAATTTAATTTCTTTAAATAAAAATTTTATTATTTCACTTTTGATAAAAATTTTTTTTTATTTGAAAATTCGTCGTTTGTTTCGAAGTTGATCTAATTTGTTAAAAAAAAATTTTGGTTGAAGATTCATAATTTTACTTCAAGATTTATATCTTTGGTTGAAAATTTAACTATTTTTAAACAATTTTCTTTGTTGGAATTTAATGTCATTAAATCAAAATTTTGTTATTTCACTTTTGGTAAAATTTGTTTTTATTTAAAAACTCGTCGTTTGGTTTATAGTTTACTTTTGTTAACAAAAAATTTTGGTTGAAGATTCATCATTTTAGTTCAAGATTTATATCTTTGATTGAAAATTTAACTATTTTTTTCGAAATTTTTTTTTTTGGAATTTAATTTCTTTAGATATAAAATTTTATTATTTCACTTCCGGTAGAAAATTTTTTTTAGTTGAAAATTCGACTTTTCGTTTACAGTTGATCTAATTTGTTAAAAAAAAATTTTGGTTGAAGATTCATCATTTTAATAGGAAGATTTATATCCTTGGTTAAAAATTTTGTATTTGAACAAATCTTTTCTTTTTGGTAGAAAATTAATTTTTGTGGTTGAAAATGTATCGTTTTTGTTGAAAATTCGATTTTTTAATTAAAAATGCATTTATTTTCTTAAAAGTGCAATATTTTTACTAGAAATATTAAGAATTAGGAGCGTTTTAAATTGAATTTAATATATTTTCCACATTAATTTAATTAACAAAAAATTCATTAGATTTATTTATTTCATTAACTAATTTATGTATAATCTTAAAATTTTAAGCCCTGATTCTGTTGGTTTCAAACGATGCCTTTTAATTGGAATCTTCACCTTAAAATTCTAAATTTTGGGAAATTAGTTCAAATAAAAAAGATGTGGAAAATGCTGAAAAGTTTAACCAAATTAAAATGATAAAATTTTTTATTACTTAAACTATTACTAAAATTAATCAAATTGTTTAAATCTTTGAACGCTCAAACGCGGACCAGTAAAAAAAATTAGTAGTACACCGGGGTAAAGTTGACCATCGGACTAAATTCCTTAAGGGCATCAATTTCTATTACATATCGCAAACATGGCTAAACGGTTAAATATTCAGCTCTAATTTTTGTGCACACATATTCTAAATATTCTTCTATTTTTTTTCTCAAAGCCATTTTTTAGAAAAATAGTTCCTATTTTTTTTTTAATGAAAAAAGCTCAGATTTGTGCATAAACTAGACAGAGATGACATGCCGCACCCTGCAAGGTTGCCTTTTTTAGTCGCGTTAAAATTAATTTTTTTTTAATTTAAAAAAATATAGAAACAGTTCTACTAACAAATATCTTTGAGAGAAAAAAAGGGAATATTTAGAATATGTATGCACAAAAATTTGACCTAAATATTCAACCATTTGACCGTGAAATCTGACTCCGCAAAACCGGCTTGAACGGCCTTAATCAGGGTGTGTAGTGATTCGGGAATTTAAAATTCCCGGCTTTTTCCTGACAAATTTAAAGATGTGTTTTTGTCATTTTTCTCAAACCAACGTATAGAAATAAAAATTTTAACATAACATAAATATATAAAATGTATGTCGTAAAGAAAACTCGGGAAGTGTCGGAAATTAAGAAATACATTTTTAAAAAGAGCATTAGAAAGCTTATGTCCGGGTCAAGTGACTCCTAGCAGAGATATTTTTTACTTTTTTAAGAGAGTATATCACGTAAAAAAATTTTTTTTTTGATAAGTGAACTAAAATTCAATCTTTAATTTAAACTAATATTTAAAAAAATAGGAATGACTTTTACTGGCTGTTTTCAGTTAATTATCTATAAATAAGCATTACAAGTTTTTTGCATAATTTCAAAAAGGCGAAAAAAATGAAATTATGGACAAAAACTTAAACAATAATATTTCTAGGAAAATTTTTAATTATTGATTTTTTTAAAAGATTATTTAAATTTTTGAAAAAGGATCTGGAGGTTCTTAGATCAATATTTTTTATTTTTGAGGATTTGAAAAAGTTGTAGCAAAATTTTGAAGTGTTCTAAAAAATTATTCTAAATTTTTGAAATTTTGAAAAGATCAGAAAATAATTCAAATCTTGAGAATATTTTAACAAAATTAAACCAAAATATAGATTTTTGAATATTTTGAAAAAGAGCTTTTTAAGAATTTTAAAAGATTTCAACCGTTCAAAATTACAAACAATTTTTTTCAAATTCCTGAGAAAATTTCAAGTGTATTTTTATTCTGAAAAATAAATTTTAAGAGAAAATTGAAAAAATTCGAGACATTTACCTAAATTAAAAAAAAAATTAAAGAAGAATTTAGAGAAAAATTTTGCAATTTGTCAATTTCGTAAGAATAAGATTATTATAAAAAAATTAGTGATTTTAAGACACATTAATTAATTTGTAAAATATCAAAAATCATCTAAAACTTAATAAGAGTTTATATAATTTAAAACAAAATGTAGATTATTAAGGATTTCTTAATAAATTTTCAAGCTTTTAAAATTTTTAAAAGGTTTCAAGATAATACAAAAATTTTCTTAAGATTCCTGAGAAAATTTAAATGATTTTTTTTTAATTTGAAAAAATTAATTCAAGTAAATATTTTCAAAGATTTAAAAAAATTTTTTAAATTGCAAGATTGTAAAAAATAATTTTGCAAGATTTTCAGGAAATTTTTTAATTTTTCAGAACTCAAAACAAATTTAGGAAAAACTTAAATTATTTTTAATGACGTTTAAAGGTTTAAAAGTTTTGAAAAGATTACAAAATAATTTTAAATTAGACGTTTACAAAAAATTTTGAACAAAATATAAATTTTTTAAATTTCAAAACTTTTTAAAAATTTTGAAAGGTTTGAAAAAAATAAAAAACTTTTCTTGAAATTAATGGAAAAAAGTTAAAATTACTTTTTGTTCGAAAAATAATTTTTAAACAAAATTTAAAAAGATATTAAAACATTTAAAACGATTTCTTATAGTGACAAAAAAAAAATTTGAAAGATTTACACCTAATTTTAACATTTTTGAAAGATTTTTACAAAATGTAGATTTTTGAAAATTTTGAAGTAACACCTTTAAGACTTTTTAAAAATTTAGAAAGGTTTCAAGACAATGAAAAATTTTTTTTTAAGGTTTCTAAGACAATTCGAAATATTTCAAAAATTGTCAAAAGAGATTCAAAAATAATTTAGAACTCAAAAAGGTTTGAAAGCAATAAGAACAAAATGTAGATTTTTGAAGATTTTGGAAATAAAATTTTGAATCTTCTTAAAAGTTTTAAAGGATTTTTAAAAATTAACAAAAATGTCTTAAGGCTCCTGGGAATATTTGAATTTATTTTTTATTTTGAAAAATGATTATTAAGAATATATTGAAAAAAATTTCAAAAGATTACAAAATTTCTCAAAAAAGTTTCTGCACGATTCCATGGTAATTTTTTTTAATTGAATTGAAAAAAATTTCAGTATTTTAAATTAAAAAATATTTCAAAACAATTAAAACAAAACAGTTATTTAAAATTTTTGTTTTGTATTAAAATTTATTTTTTTTCTTGAATCTTCAAATTATTTGTATTTCATTATAAAAGTTGCAAATTTGCCCGGCGTTTCCAAAGTCGGGGGTGATGTTACGTATTAACAAAAATTTAATTGTAAAATATTTTCTCATCGATTTTAATCCTCCTTACTCCTAAATTTTTCGTTTAATTTTTGTGGGGCTTATGTTAAGGTTGCAACTCTGCCTCGGTCTACCCTATAAGTTAAAGCATAATTGAGGAATAATTTTTTTTAAAATCACATCGAATTAATTTCAATAAAAAAATTATTTAAAGTGGGCGCCGGGCGACTCAAAAAAAGGGTTTCGTAGCCCCTACTTCCCCTCACCCATACTTTTTTCCTTTCTTTTTTTCCCTAAGTTCCCCTTACTTCCCACGCTTTTTTAATCCAGATTTTCCAGGATTTCCTCTGTTTCCCTTCTTTTTATTTTCTCTTATTTCTTCTACTTTCTCTCCCCTCACTTCCCCTACGTCTCATCCCATTATTCCCCTTACTTTCCCAGACCTTATTTTCTATTATTTTTTCTTCTTCTCCTGCCCTCACTGCCATCTAGTAACTTCTTCCCCTCCATAAATTTCCTCTACTTCAACTTCTTGCCTTCCTCATTTTGCCTACTTTAAGTTCTTCCTTTCCCTTCATTTCTCTCACTCACCCTACCCTAATTACCTCTACCTAACTTCATTTCAGTCCCCTATGTTCCTCTCATTTTACTTACTCTCCTTCCTTTCACTTCTCCCTAATACTTAAACTTTCCCTTTTTTCAATACTCCTCCTTCATTTATTTAAACTTTTCCCATCTCCCATCTCTTCATTACGCCAACTTCCCTAATTATACTTCTTAATTTCCTCTCACTTTACTTACTTTCCCGCCCCTCATTCCCTGATTTCACCTACTTTCCTTTCCTTCACATTCCGTCACTACCACTAACTCCTCTTTATTTATTTTCTCTTACTTCTTCTACTTCCTCACCCCTCATTTTCTCTACTTCTCTTACCCTCACTTGACTCATCGTAACTTTTTCCCTCCCCATATTTCACTTACTTTAACTTGTTCCATGCTCCTCATATCTCCTCCTTTAACTTCTTCCCTACCCTATTTCTCCTACTTCAACTTCTTTCCGCCCCTATTTTTTCTACTTCAACTTCTTCATTTCTCTTAATTTCTCTAAATCACTCTCCCTTGATTGGCCCTACTTCACTTAATTCCATTCCCCTATGTTCCTCTTATTTTACTAACTTTCCTTCTCTTCACTTTCCCTCAATCACACTACTAATCTTCTCTTATAATTTAATTAATTAAATTTAATTTAAATTTAAATTAAATTAAATTTAATTTCACTGATTCCCTCTCGCCTTTCTTACTTCCTCTTCCTTCATTTTCCCTTATTTAACCTACTTCCTTCCCTTTACATTCCTTCACTACCACTAATTTTTCGTTATTTATTTTGTTCTACTTCCCCTCCCCTCATTTCCTCTCACTTCTCCTACTCCTGCTTTGTTTTTCCTGACTTCCCCTACTCCCCGTACTTCCCCTACTTTATCTCTACTCATTTTCTCTACTCTCCGTTCTATCACCTTATTTTTAGTAATCCCGATGCTTCCCCTTATTCCCCTCTCTACATTTCTAATAATTCTCCTACTTTGCCTTTCCTTACTTTTCCTCACTATTTCTCTATTTTTCATAACTTCCCTCTCATTGCTTCGTCTACTTCCTCTCCCGTTATTTCACGTAATTTGCCTCTTCTAACTTTTTGTACTTCCCCTTTACTCCTTTTCCCTAATTCTTTTCCTTTACTTCCCATACTTCCCCTTTACTCGTTTTCCTTGAATTTTCCTCCTCTAACTTATCCTACTTTCCCTCTATTCATTTCTCTGACTTCTCCTACTCCCTTTCATTTTACTTAATTTGCACTATTTAACCGCACTTATTCATCCAAATTTTTCCTAATTTCTACTATTTACCTCTTACTTCCCCTACCCCTCCTCTAATTTTCCCTAATTTTTCCTAACCTTTCCCCTTCTTTCCCTCCCCTTCCTTTTTCTCACTTTTTTTACTTCTTCTTAACATTCTTTACCTTATAGTCTTTCAGTTTCGCTACTCGACCTTCATTCTCTTTACTTCTCCTGCCTTCATTTTACATCATTTCTCTCACTTCTCTGCCCTTATTGTTTAGGAATTTGCCTTACTTCTCTTACCTTCATTTATCTATTTCATCACCACTCATTTCTCCTACTTTCATTTTATCCGTTTTCTTTGACATACCCTACTCTCCCTTATTTTCAGTAATTTCGCTACTTCTCATAATTCCCCTTCACTCATTTTTAATACTTCTCCTACTCTCCCTTTTAAAAATTCACCTCACTAACTTCCTTTTTATTTCTCATAACTTTCCTCCTCTAACTTTCCCTACTTTTTCTCCAATAATTGCCTTTAATTTGCCTCCCACATTTTTTCCTTATCTCCTTTTACTACTTTCCTCCATTTTTTCTTTCCTAACTTCTCCTCTAGTTATTCACCCTAATTTTCCTGTCTTATTTACCCTAATTTTCCTTCACACATTTCCCTGACTTTGCCTACTTTTCCTTTATTTTCCTCAAGTTACTCTACATAACCTCTCTCATCCACACACATTTTTCTTAATTTCTGCTATTCCTCTCTCACTTCCCCTCCTTCGCTTCACTGATTTCCCCTAATTTCTTCTGTCTCTGCTTACCTTTTCCTTTCCCCTTCTTTTCCTTTTTATCACTTCCTCTACTTCCTTTCAACATTCTCTACCTTAATTTCTTCTCAGTTTCGCTACTTCCCCTTTATTTTCTCTGCTTTCTCTACCTTCGTTTCCCATCATTTCACTTACTTTCTAACCACTAATTTTCAATAATTTCCTTTACTGTTCTTACTCTTATTTCACCTACTTCATCTACACTCATTTCCCCTACTTTCCCTTCACCCGTTTTCCCTGACTTTCCGTACTTCCTCTATATTTTTAGTAATTCCCATACTTCTCCTTATTCATTTTCCCTCATTTTTCTTCTCTAGTTTACTTTGCTTTACCTCCACTTATTTTCCTGACTTACCCTACTCCTCTCTCATTTTTACCATTTTCACTAATTTCCCCTACTTGACCTCTCTCATTCACCCACATTTTTCCTCATTTCTGTTCTTTCCCTCTCGCTTTCTCTGCTTCCCCTCCTTTAATTTACCCTTATTTTCCTCGTCTCTTTTACATTTCGTCCCCTTTCCTACTTTATCCTCACTTCCTCTACTCCTTCCCAACATTCTCTACCTTAATTTCCGCTCAGTTCAATTACTCTCGCTTTATTTTCCGTACATTTCCTACGTTCCTTTTTTTTTTTTACTTTCTCACCTTTTATTTTTATTTATTTTCCTTACTTTTCTTACCCTTATTTTCCCCACTTCATTTCTACTTATTTCCCCTGCTACATCTCCGCTCATTTCCCCTACTTTTCCTCTACTCATTTTTCCTGACTTTCCGTACTTTACTTTCATTATTAGTAATTCCGCTACTTCTGCTTATTCCTTTCTAATCATTTGTAACACCTCTCCTACTTCTGCTTCCCTTATTTTACATCACTTACTTTCTCTTTATTTCTTAAAATGTTCGTCCTCTAACTTTCCCTACCTTCTCTTAAATTATTTTCCCTTACTTTCCCTACTTTCCCTTTATTTGTTTCTCCTATTTTTTTCAAGTTTCCCCTACTTTTCTTACACTGATTTCCCTGACTCCCCCTCCTCCTTTCTCATTTTCCCCAATTTTCTACTTAACCTCTATCATTCACCTACATTTTTTTAAATTTCTCTTACTCCCCTTTCTCTTTGCTAAATTTCTCTCCTTTAATTTTTCTTTCATTACCTCTATCTCCTCTCCCCTTATTTTCCTTCCTACCTTCTTCTCACTTTCTCTACTTTTTCACAACATTCTGTACCTTGATTTCCCCTCAGTTACGCTACTCCGCCTTCATTTTTCCTACTTTCCCTTTCTTTATTTCCCATAATTTTCTTTACTTTCACACTGCTAATTTTTAATAATTTACCCTCCTTTTCTTATCCTCATTTCTCCTACTTTATCTTCTGTCCAACTCCTTAATTTCCCTGCTTTACCTACTCCGCTAATTTCCTTTCCATTCATTTTTCCTCAATCCTTCTACTTCCCCTTCTCTCATTTTTCTTACTGATTCTCATAAGTTTCCTCTTCTTTCTCTACCTTTTTAAAATTATTTTTCCTAACTTTCCCTACTTCATAACCACTTATTTCTTCTAATTTTTCTTTTCTAATTTCCCCTTTTTTCTCTCACTCATTTCCCTAAATTCCCTAACTCCTCTCTCATTTTACCAAATTTTCCATTTCAAACTCTCTCGTTCACATACATTTTTCCTAATTTCTCTTACTTCCCTTTCGCGTCGACAAATTTCTCTTTTTAAATTTTTCCTTTATTTCCCCTATCTCTTCTCCCCTTTTTTCCCTTCCTACTTCCTTCTCACTTTCTCTATTTCTTCCCAACATTCTGTACCTTAATTTTCCCTCAGTTACGCTACTCCTCTATTATTTTCCCTACTTCCTCTTTCTTCATTTTCCATAATTTCCCTTACTGCCACACCACTAATTTTTAATAATTTCCCCTTCCTTTCTAATTCTCATTTCTTCTACTTGATCTTCTTTTCCACCCCTTATTTTCCCTGCTTCACCTACTTTGCTTATTATCTTTCCGTTCATTTTCCCTCAATCCTTCTACTTCCCCTTTCCTAATTTTCCTTACTATTTCTCATGAGTTTTCTTCTCTAACTTTCTTTAACTTTTCTCCAACTATTTTTCCTAACGTTTCCTACTTTCCCTTCACTTATTTCTCCTAATTTTTTTTTCTATATTTCCGCTTCTTTTCTTTCATTCATTTTCCTCACTTTCCTTACTCCTTTCTCATTTTACCTGATTTCCCCTTTTAACGTCTCTCGTTCACCTACATTTTTTCTAATTTCTCTTACTCCTCTTTCGCGTCAAAAAATTTCTCTCCTTCAATTTTTTCTTCATTTCCCCTATCTCTTCTCCTCTTATTTTCCTTTCTATTTTTTTCTTACTTCCTCTACTTTTTTCTAACATTCTGTACCTTAATTTCCCCTCAGTTACGCTGCTCCCTCATCATTTTCCATACTTCCCCTTCCTTTATTTTCCATAATTTCCTTCACTTCCACACTGCTAATTTTTGATGATTTCCCCTTCCTTTCTTATCCTTCTTTCTTCTACTTTATCTTCTTTCCCACCCCTTATTTCCCCTGCTTTACCTGCTTTGCTTATCTCCTCTCTGTTCATCTTCCCTCTATCCTTCTGCTTCCCCTTCCCTTATTTTACTTACTTCCCTTCTTCTTATTTCCCCTACTCTCACCTTCCTCATTATTTTTATTTTACCTAATCGCACTCCCCTCATTGCACCTTTTCTCACTTCTCCTCATTTCACGTACTTTTCCTACCATTATTTCCTCTCACTTTTCCTTTATCATTTTCCCTTACTTCCCCACTCCCCCCTCATTTCCTCTCATGTTTTTTTATTACCTTCACTCTCTTTTTCTGTTCCTCTCCATCCCCTGCCCCTCATTTCTCCTACTTTCCTTGCACCAATTTTCCCTCACAAACCTTCCTCTTATTCACGCTTTCTCATCCCTCGCCCTTAATTTTTCCTAATTTCTACTACTTTCTCTCCTCTACTATTCATTCACGTCCCCTCCTTTCCCTCCCATCATGTTTCACTATTTCTCCTCACTTCCCTTCAATTTCGCACCTTGGAAAAAAGTGCCAGGGCAGGGCTACGAAACTCTTAAAAATGCGTAAAATTTTTATTATTGCTTTTTTTTTGTGCAAGTATTTTTAATGAAATGCAAAATTAAATAAGTAATATATGTCCGTCGGTAAGCAAATAAAATTTAAAAAAGCCTTATGCAAATATAGTGGCATCAAACATAATAATAAATTTGCGAATCTAGAATAATATATTTTATTTCCATATTCAGAGATTCTTTGCCGTCATACAATATTATGCTTCATGAATAATAATTAGACTCATTAACCATGCAAAAAGTACTGAAAAAGTAATTTATATTCAATATTGATTTTGATAGGTAATTATGAACAAGTATGAGCAAAGTCATCCCACATGTGGTGTGCAGAGATGAGTCGCTTGCTTTTCTTTCTCCTCCTTATACTCTGAATGAGGGGCCACCGTGGGTGTTGAATTTATTTTTTAATAAAATTTGCGCCCTTTATTCTCTCTTTGTTTTTTTCACTTTTTTACACTTACGTTGTAGATTCCGTAGATAAAAGGGTTGTAGCAGCTGTTGGACATCGCCAACCAGTCACAACAAAACCAAATTATGTTGATATAACGATACCTGAAATTAATTAATTAATTAATTTTATCCAAAATTTGCGTCATGTGAAACAATGTAGCAAAATTTCGTATCAAATAATACATTTGTATTTTTATCTCAATTAAATTAACCCAAAAAAGGCTATTTGCTGAAAGAAATATAAAATTAACAATACAGTGAAACTTGGAAAGATTTTTTAGCACGTTTGCTTAGATTGTTCGTTCTGGTTAAGAGATACGTAAAAAGTGTATAGGACTCAATTTATAGGGCATAAAAATACCTTAAAGTGGCTGAAACGAAAACTCTTTGCGACAAATAGTTTACGAGAAATTAATTTGTTAATTAAGGATAGCGTGTTTTCGGAAAAGCCTGCTCTTTAATAAATTTTCATTGTTACAAAAATAGTCAGATTCTTAAACTATAAGGTTGAGGGTATTTAAAATTTTTTTTTTATAATTTAAAATCTAAAAATGACCGAGTATGGAGTGGGAGGGGTACTTAAAAAACTAAATTAAAACAACATTTTGTTGGGGAGTTTTTATTTAAATTTGTATTTGTTTAACACAAATCAGGGCAGCTATATTTTGCTACTTCTGTAGCAACCAAATTTTTGTTTGAATTTTGAAATTATGGAAAAAACGTACTATACCTTAATTATTATTTAAGCTTTTATTTTAAAGGATTTGTTCAAAGTATATTTCTAACTTTTAGACGCTTTGAAAAGATTCTAAAATAATTAATAAATTTAAAAATATTTCAAAATTTAAAAAAAATGTCGATTTTTTTGATTGATTCCTCATTTTGAAAAATTTATTATAAGAAAATAATTATAAAGTTTTTTTAAACATTTCGAAAGATTTTCTACATTTTTGAAAAAAAAAATGTAAAAAAATTTTAAAGCAAAATTTTTCAACCTTGCAAGATTATAAAATCGTAGAAAAAAATCGAATAAGCTTGAAAAATATTAAAAAGTTTTTTTGAAGATTAAAAAAATAATTAAAAATTCAGAAGAAAGAGGATCAAAAAATCTGCTTGAGATTTCAGAAAAAATTTTTTATGATTTTTTATTTTACAATATTAATTTATTATTGAAATATTTTAGAAGATTTCAAAACATTTCCAAAGAGATCCAAAAAAATCATTAAAAAAACCTTCAAAATTAAAAAAAAAATTTGAAAATAATTTCAAATAATTTTTCCAAAATGTCGATTTTAAACAAAAAATTTAGAAGTTTTTAAAGAAATTTTTAAGGTTTAAACAATAAAAAATTTTTCTCATGATTTCTGGAAAAATTTTTAATGATTTTTCATCTTCCAATATGTTTTATTTTATATTTCTAAAGTTTTCAAGATATTTCCAAAGATTTCAAAAAATTATCAAAAAAGAACCTTCAAGATTAAAAGAAAATTTTTTAAATTTCAAATGATTTCTCCAAAAATTTACAAAAATTTTCATTATTTCAGAAGATATTAAAAAGTTTTTTGAAAATTTCAAAAGTAATTAAATGTTTTAAAAGACTGAAAAACATTTTTTTAAATGTAGATTTTAGAAAATTTCATACGAAAAATTTAAAAGTTTTCAAGAATTTTGAAAGGTTTAAACAGAATAAAAAAAATATCTAAAGATTTCTGGGAAAATTTTCAATGATTTTTATTTTGAAATACTTTTTTTTTTAAATATTTTCAAAGATTTAAAAACATTCCTAAAGATTTCCAAAAAATCATCAACAAAGAACCATTAAGATTAAAAGGAAATGTTTGTAATTTTGAACAATTTTTTCTTTAATTTAGGAAAAATTCTAAGCATTTTAAAAGTTTAAAAAGTTTTTTTTTAATTTTAAAAATAATGAAAAATTCAAAAAGATTTCAAAAAATCTAAACATAATGTAGATTTTTTTAAATTTCCAAAAAAAAATTTTAAAATTTTTAAAGAATTTTAAAAAGTTTAAAGAAAATGAAAAATTTTTCTTAAGATTTCTAAAAAAATTTAAATGATTTTTGAAAATTTCAAACAAAAAATTTAGAAGTTTATAATAAATTTTGAAAGATGTGAAGAGAATAGAAAAATTTTCAAGATTTTTAAGAAAATTTTAAATGAATTTTTAATTTTTTTTCATATTTGAAAAGATATCGAAATATTCCCGAAGACTTAGAAAAAATTATTCAAAAGAACCTTTAAGATTAAAAGGAAATTTTTAAAATTTTGAATAATTTTTTCAAAATTTTAAGAAAAATCACATCATTTTTAAAGATTTGAAAATTTTATAAAAAATTATAAAAATAATAAAAAAATTTTAAAAATTAAAAAAAACTTTAACCAAAATGTAGATTTTTAAAGATTTCAAACAAAAAATTAAGAAAATTTTAAAGAATTTTGAAAGTTTTTAAGAGAATAAAAAAATTTTCTAAAGATTTCTGCGAAAATAATAAATAATTTTTTATTTTACAATATTTATGTTTTTTCAATAATGCTATAATAGATTTCATAACATTTCTGGAGATTTCCAAAAAATTCTGAAAAAGGATCTTCAAGATTGAAAGAAAATTTTTGTAATTTCAAATAATTTTTTCAAAAATTGAGGAAAAATTCTAATCATTTTAAAAGAAACTAAAAAGTTAAAAAAAAAATTTTTTTTAAATAAAAATTTGTAAAAGATTTAAAAAATTTTTTAAAAAATCCATATTTTCGAAGATTCCAAACGAAAGAAGGTTTCAGAGAATTTTGAAAGGTTTCAAAAAAATAAAAAAAATTTCTTAATATTTTTAAGAAAATTTTAAAATGTTTTTTATTTCTTATATATTAAAAAAGATTTCAAAACATTGTTAAAGTTTTCCAAAAAATTATAAAAAAGAACCTTCAAGATTAAATGGACATTTTTTAATGTGAATAATTTTTTCAAACGTTTAGAAAAAATTCTCATTATTTTCAAAGATATTAAAAAGCTTTTTTAAATTTTAGAAATAATAAAGAATTAAAAAAAAACTCTAAGCAAAATGTAGATTTTTAAAGATTTTATACAAAAAATTTATAAGTTTTTAAAGAATTTTGAAAGGTTTAAAGAAAATAAAAAAATTTTCTTAAGATTTCTGGAAAAATTTTTAACGATTTTTTATTTTACAATATGTAAAAAAAATATTTAAAAATATTCCCAAAGATTTTTTAAAAAATCATCAAAAAAGAACCTTCAAAATGAGAAGAAAATTTTTTAAATTTCAAATAATTTTTTAAAAAATTCAGGAAAAATTCTAAGCTTTTCAAAAGATTTTTTTTTTAAATTTAAAAGATAGTAAAAAATTGAAAAGATTTTAAAACACTCTAGACAAAATGTAGATTTTTGAAGATTTCAAACAAAAAATTTAGAATGTTTGAAAAATTTTAAAAGTAATAGAATTTTTTAAAGATTTAAAAAAACTTTAAACACAATGTAGATTTTTTAAGATTTCAAACGAAAATGTTAAAGTTTGAAGAATTTTGAAAGGTTTTAACAGAATAAGAAAAATTTTCTAAGATTTCTAGGGAAATGTTTAATGATTTTTATTTCACAATATTTTTTTAAAAATATTTTCAAAAATTTCAAAACATTCCTAAAGAGATCCAAAAAATCATCAAAAAAGATCCTTCAAAATTAAAAGGAATTTTTTAAAATTTAAATCAATTTTTTCAAAAATTCAGCAAAAATTCTGAGCCTTTTAAATGATATAAAAAAATTTTTCCTCATTTAAAAGATAGTGAGAAAATAAAGGATTTCAAGAAACTCTAGACAAAATGTCGATTCTTGAAGATTTCAATAAAAAAATTTAGAAGTTTTTAAAGAAGTTTTAAAGGGTTGAAAAATAAACAATTTTTCTCAAGATTTTTGGAAAATTTTTTAATGATTTTTTATTTCTTAATATGTTTTTTAAAACATTTTTCAAGTTTTCCAAATATTCCCAAAGATTTTCAAAAAATTATCAAAAAAGAACCTTCAAGATTAAAAAATTTTTTTTTTAATTTTAAACGATTTTTAAAACTGTAAAAAAAATTAATTATTTTAAAAGATATTAATTAGTTTTTTAAACATTTTAAAAGTAATAAAAAGTTTTAAAAGACTATAAAATTTTTTTTTTTTTAATGTAGATTTTAGAAGATTTGATACAAAAAATTTAGAAGCTTTGAAGCATTTTGAAAGATTTAAATAGAATAAAAAAAATTTCTCAAGATTTCTGGGAAAATTTTTAATGATTTTTCATCTTCCAATATGTTTTATACATTCCCAGAGATTTCCAAAAAAGTATCAAAAAAGAACCATTAACATTAAAAGAAAATTTTTCTAATTTTGAATAATTTTTTTTTATTTAGGAAAAATTCTGAGCATTTTAAAAGTTGTAAAAGTTTTTTCGAAATTCCAAAATGATAAAAAATTTAAAAAGATTAAAAAAATCTAAACAAATTGTAGATTTTTGAAGATTTAAAAAAAAGACAATTTATAAATTTTTAAAGAATTTTAAAAAGTTTAGAGAGAATACAAAATTTTTCTCAAGATTTCTAGAAAAATTTTTTATGATTTTTTATTTGAGAATATTTATATGTTTTCGAAATATTTTTACAAATTTCAAAATATTCTTTAAGATTGCCAACAAATTAATAAAAAGTGCCTTCAAAATTAAAAGGATTTTTTTTTAAACTTTGAATAATTTTTTCAAAAATTTAGAAAAAATTCGAAGCATTTTAAAAGATGTTAAAATGTTTTTTTCAAAATTTCAAAAATAATAAAAAAATTTGAAAATATTTTTTAAAAACTAAAAAAATGTAGATTTTTGAAGATTTCAAACGAAAAATTTAGAAGTTTATAATAAATTTTGAAAGATTTAAAGAGAATAGAAAAATTTTCTTAAGATTTTTAAAAAAATTTTTAATGAATTTTCAATTTTTTTTTTATATTTGAAAAGATTTTAAAATATTCCTGAAGACTTTAAAAAAATAATAAAAAAGAACCTTCAAGATTAAAAGGAAATTTTCAAAATTTTGAATAATTTTTTGAAAACTTTAGGAAAAGTCTCATAATCTTAAAAGATATTAAAAATTTTATAAAAAATTATAAAAATAATAAAAATTTACAAAAAAAAATTTAAACAAAATGTAGATTTTTGAAGATTTCAAACAAAAAATTAAGAAAATTTTGAAGAATTTTAAAAGTTTTAAAGAGAATAAAAAAATAGTCTTTAGATTTTTGCGAAAATAGTAAATGATTATTTATTTACAATATTTTTTTATTTTTTTAAATTTAAAAGATTTCATAACATTCCCAAAGATTTCTGGAAAATCCTGAAAAAGAACCTTCAAGGTTAAAATAAAATTTTTGTAGTTTAAATTGATTTAAAAAAAAATTAGGAATAATTGTCATCATTATAAAAAATATTAAAAAGTTTTTTAAAAATTTTAAAAATAATACAAAATTTGAAAAAATATGAAAAAACTCTTAAAAAATCCATATTTTTAAAGATTTCAAACGAAAAGAAGTTTTCAAAGAATTTTGAAAGGTTTTAAAAGAATAAAAAAAATTTCTTAATATTTTTAAGAAAACTTAAAATGTTTTTTATTTTTTAAATATTAAAAAAGATTTCAAAACATAGCCAAAGTCTCTCAAAAAATTATAAAAAAGAACATTCAAGATTAAATGGACGGTTTATAATCTTTGAATAATTTTTTCAAAAATCTAGCAAAAATTCTCATTATTTTTAAAGATATTAAAAAGCTTTTTGAAAATTTCAGAAATAATAAAAAATTAAAAAAAAGCTCTAAAGAAAATGTAGATTTTTAAAAATTTTAAACGAAAAATTAATAAGTTTCTAAAAATTTTTTAAAGGTTTAAAGAGAATGAAAAAATTTTCTTAAGATTTCTGGAACAATTTTCAATGATTTTTTATTTTACAATATTAAAAAAAAATTATTTTTAAAGATTTTAGAATATTCCCAAAGATTTTCAAAAAATATCAAAAAAGAGCCTTCAAGATTAGAAGAAAATTTTAAAAATTTTAAATAATTTGTTCAAAAATTCAGGAAACATTTTTAGCTTTTTTAAAGATATATGTTTTAAAAAATTTTAAAGATAGTAATAAATTAAAAAGATTTTAAAAAATTCAAGACAAAGTGTAGATTTTTGAAGATTTTAAACAAAAAGTTTTGAAGTTTTAAAGAATTTTGAAAGGTTCAAACAGAATAAAAAAAATTCTTAAAATTTCTGGAAAAAATTGTTATAATTTTTATTTAACAATATTTATTTGTTTTAAAATATCTCTAAAGATTTTAAAACATTTCCAGAGATTTCCAAAAAATTATCAAAAGAGAACCGTCAAGATTAAAAGGAAATGTTAGTAATTTTGAATAATTTTTTTTTAATTTAGAAAAAATTCTAAGCATTTAAAAAGATATTAAATTTTTTTTAAAATTCCAAATTAAAAAAAAAATTAAAAAGATTGCAAAAGAAATTAAACAAAATGTAGATTTTTGAAGATTCCAAACAAAAAAATTTAGAAATTTTTAAAGAATTTTAAAAAGTTTAAAGGAAATAAAAAAGTTTTCTTAAGATTTCTAAAAAATTTATTGATGATTTTTTATTTCACAATATTTACATTTTTTAAAATATTTTGAAAAATTTTTTAATATTTTTACAGATTGCCAAAAAATTATCAAAAAAGAACCTTCAAGATTAAAAGGAAATTTTTAAAATTTTGAATAATTTTTTCAAGAATTTAGGGAAAATTCTGAACATTTTTAAAGATATTAAAAAGTTTTTTAAAATAATAAAAAATCTAATAAGATTTCAAATAATTCTAAAGGAAATGTAGACATTTGAAGATTGAAACCAAAAATTTAGAAGTTTTTAAAGAAGTTTAAAAGTTTTAAGGAAAATAAAAAAAAAATTTAATATTTCTGGGAAAATTTTGAATGATTTTTTTATTTCACATTATTTATCTTTTTTTAATTTTTAAAGATCCCAAAACATTACCAAAGATCTACAAATAGTTATCAAAAAAGAACCTTTGAAATCAAAAAAATTTTTTTTTAACTTTGAATAATTTTTTCCAAAATGAAGGAATAATTCTAAGCATTTTAAAAGATATTAAAATGTTTTTCAAAAATTTGAAAAACATTAAAAAAATTTGAAAAGATTTTCAAAAACTTTAGAGCAAATGTAGATTTTTGAACATTTTAAAATTATATTTTTAAGTTTTTTTGATGATTTTGAAAGTTTTCAAGATAATAAAAAAAAGTTTGAAATATTCTTTGGAATATTTAATGTTTTTCTTTATTAGAAAAAATCAATGCTAAGATAATAGTTAAAAAGATTGTTTAAAATCTGTGTTTTTTGGTTTGAAAATTTATTTTTATTGATAGAAACTTGATCTTTTATCAATTTTTTTTATAAACAATCTAAATATTTATAAAATATGTAAAATGCAAATATATAAAGTTCTTCCAAATTTTTATTTTTTATTCAAAATTAATTTGTTTCCTCAAACCCTACAAAATTTTTCAAAATCCTCTGATATTTTAAAATTTCACAGAATGCTTTAAAATCTCTGGAAATTAATTAAATCATTTAAAATCCTTTAAAATGCCTTAAAAACCCGGAAGCGTCTGGAAATTGCTTGCAATCCAAAGAAATATTTTTTATCTCTTGAAAACTATAGGAATCTTTCAAAATTAGTTGAAATATTTGAAAATCCTACAGAATTCTTTTAAAAGCCAATCAATGCAAATTTCTTCAAGTTTATTAAAAACCTTTGGAATCCCTTAAACCCTCCTGAAATGTTAGGACATCTTTAAATTCGCTAGGAAATCCTTCAGATTTAATTTAATTTATTTTCCAAAGTTCACTAGGAATCCCCTGAAATGTTTGAAAGTCTCATAAAATTCTTTGGAATCTCTGAAAATTGATGAAATCACTTGAACTTTTTTGGAATCCCTTAAAACCTTCTGAAATGTTAGGACATCTTTAAAATGCCGTGAAATTATTATTTAATCTAATTAAATTGATTTAAAAACATGTACATTTTCTAAACATTTTAATTTTGTGAACAATGTAATCTGCAAAACGTATATTCCCCCCCTCCCCCTTAAAGTATTTTCTTTTGAAACAAAAATGTATATATTATTTTAATGATTGAAATTTGGAGCGTAAAAATCATAAATGCTACCGAATATTAAGCCTGAGGAAAAATAAAAATAAATCCTTTTTTTATTTGTTCTTCTAGATCGCGCAAATAAAAAGTTATGTTAATAATAAAAAAGTGTAGTGGCGGGGCGCAGTTCGTCACCTCTGGCGGGGCGCAGTTCATCACCTCTGGCGGAGCGCGGAATGTCTCACTAAAGCTGCGCGGAGTGGTGCTTGTGCAGAACTGCTGATTTTTCTAGCCTGAAAATTCGTTGTTGTTCTGTGATCTTTTGATTTTTAAAGTGTCGTTATTTAATTAAATAAGAAAATAATGGTAAGAAATTATACAAAAAAGAGTGAGAGAAGAAGTTGGACTGACCGTCATTTAAAATTGGCTATTGGCAATGTAGAAAATGGTCAAAATATTAAAAGTGCCTCTAGTACGTATGGTATACCGAGGACTAAATTGCAAGCCAAAATTAATAATGTTTTGTGTTTCTTCTGAATCTGCTCCAAATATTGAGTCTTAAATTTTGTTGCGGTTTTTATACCTTATTGTATTTAGTATATAAATAAAAATTAAATTAAATGGCATTGTATAGGGTTCAAAAGAAAATTTACCGATGACCAGGAAAAAGCCGTGTGACATTTGCACCCGGCATGTATCACATACTGCGCCACGCTGTGACACTGTGCCACGCCCTGTTCTTCCCTACCAGTGCACTGTAAAAAATTTTTCTGGTAACTTTACCGCTTTGAGAGAGGGGCGGAATATTACCGACTACCAACGTAACGTTCTTGCGTGCAATGAGAAATATCCGCTTTCATTTTATTAGGTTATGTAAATTTCCGAACGATTTCGTAAAAACACAATGACTTGTACATTTATAGGTTATGGTATAGTCACTCAAACCATTCGTATGAACGAACGCTGTGAAAAAAAGTTTTCGCATGTACCCGGTCAGAAGGGTTGCGTTAAAAAGAATTGGAAAATTTCATACACCCAGTGGTAACGTGACAAATATTAATTACTTTTGAATCCCCTTTTTATCTTCCCTTTTTGAATCTCTTCAGCAGTAGAAGTTATCTCTTAAATTTCTAATGCTCCAAGAGAAAATTGTGCTTTTAATTTATTTGAGGTTACGTTTCGCAGCTCCGATCGGCTTTGAAAGGGATTGGAATTTTATTATTTTCCGCGCCTGATAAAGATTGGAAAACGAAGGATAGAAAAGGCATTCTTAGGGATTCAACATTTTTAATACCTTTTAATGCCAACCTTCTTACCAGAGACCAAAAGACGCTTCGACACACTTCGACATACGCGCCTTGGAGAGGTGCGCGAGAGATGACATGAAGAAAGACGCACCTTTGCACATTTTACATGCGAATGAAAATCAGATAATTCAGTACTAATAGATCAATATAAAAGTTATTATTATATAATTGCTAGATGATAATTAACATAATTAATTCCATTAATTCCTTAATTTTATAATGAATTAAGAACTAACACGAATTTTCAATTATTTGCACCACTTTCAAATCAATTTCCAAAAATAATTTGAATCTTACAAATTTTTGTTGTTTTCCGTAATTCTGAAATTCCACAAAAACTAATATTTTTATTATCTACGTTGTTCAATATCACAAGATCTTGTCAATTCACATTTTCAACAAGTGAGGTGACATTTGCAAGAGGAACTTTTCACAGTTTCATTACTTATAATTATATTCATACACATAGTGGTAAAAATACAACGATTTCGGACTTTCTAACCTCAAAATTGGTGAAACTTCTATGATCCAAGTGATAAAAGTACCAGACAATTTTTTGTGATTTAACTATTCAAAACCGTACTTTTTTTTACAGTGTGGATACGTGGTCGACGAGTGAGAAGCGCCAGGGCAAATTTGGTGGCTTTAGACATAAAAATTATGAGCTGAGTGGAAAAGGAGTTAATAAAACGGTAAAAAGAGGTGTGATTGTCTTATGGAAGTGAAGGTGTAAAAGCGGAAAAGTCAGCAAAGGAGAAGAAGTGTCACGTGGTGGAAGTTAGGTTAGGTGGTTTACCAAATCGGAAGCTCGAGAAGGTTGACGAAGCCGATCTTTTGCACACATACACCCCCTACTCTTTAGCCTACTTTAACCTACTCTTCAGAGAAAAGTGTGCGCGCAGATTCCAGCTTGAAATTAGGTATTTCACATTGTGACGTCACCGAGATTAAATCCAAGATGTCGGCACGCCGTGGGCCAAACTAACCGTCTTTCGCGTTACCGAAGTACAGACGGTTACACAATTTATTTATTTTAATTTATTTTTAGTGTATAAAATATAGTCGCATTTTGCTGTATTGTCGAGTATGCAATGCGAGCTGATAGGGATCGATGGAGCCAGGTCTTTTTACAGAATTACGGCTAAAACTGGTATAAATAACTGAAAATACTCAACGCTTTACCGTACTCACATATATCGGCAACACAATTTTGTGGTCAAAAATGCAGATCAATTAAGAGAGCAGTCGGAAGAAAGTCAAAAGTTGTGGCAAAATGCCATAAGAAGAGAAAAATTAACAAATTCGCCGTTGAGGTATTTTAAAATATGCTCAAACCATTTTATTTCAGGTAAGTTTTTTGAGGTTATGTCAACAGTAAAGTGTGAGTTATCGAAGTGTGTTTATAGGCTGTTTAGCGAAATTTTCAGAACAAACTCCGATTAGGTTTCTTATCAAAATTTCGCGTAGCAAGTCAGAGTCACTGTAAAAAAAGAATCTGATTTTGATAGGTATAGCAGATGCATAGAAAGGGCAAGATTGTTTTTTCTTTCTTTATTAATAAACTGATAGCTTATGTATACTAGAACATTAAGCGCGAAGCCCGCACTAATTAACCCTTTCTTTAGAAAAAAATCGGTTTGTTTCCCAACATTTTTCCATAGATCTTACAAAAAATTTCATATGATTTGAAAACATTGTATATCATTCAAATTCTTTTTTAAAGTAACTTCAACTTTTTACGTAAGATTTTGACGAGGAACCCAACCCGGGTTTGTTCTATCTGTCAATTCAGCAGGGCGGCCTATAAACACACTTTGATCAACTCACACTTTACTGTTGATTTTACATACAAACAGCAATATCTATCGCAAATTTATATATTTTATTATGCTGTTGTTTTTTTTTTAATCGCAGTAAAGTTAAAAATTTATAGAAACATATTTTGCTGATAAAAACATAACCTTAAAAAACTTACATGACATGAAGTGGTTTGCACATATTCAAAAACAGCTCAACTGCTTATTTGTCAATTTCCCACTTCTTATGCATTCTTATGGCACACCCGACAATACAGCAAAATGCGACCATATTTTAGACACTAAAAATAAATTAAAATAAATAAATTGTGTAAACGTCTATACTTAGGCAATGGTATAGCTGGTATGTTTGGCCCACAGCGTGCTGACACCTTGAATTCCCCCCACCCAACGTGAAATACCTAATAAGCTGAAATTTCTAGTGATTTGACGCATTACGCAACAATATTCTGTAATCATGCGACGTCACCCTAAATTTGCTTAATTTATATCATTTTTACAGCAATGTAAACATTAGAAGCTAAGATTTGCGTACGAAATTGTCAATTTACTATTATCTTAAAAGAGTCATTAATAAGAAGTATATCATTTAAATATGGTGAAAAAGACAGTGCTTCAAATTCGTAAAATTGTTTTCCCGTGTTCCCATGCATGCGTTAAAACGTAATGCGTACTTTTTTGGCTAATGAGGATAGGTCTGTAGACGGATCTAGAAGAAAGAATGCGTTCATATTTGTTCCTGCATTGCGTTGACGACGTTCACTGCGTGAAAACGCTATCATGAGAACACGGCAAAACAATTTGACGCAACGCATTGCATTGCAAAAAGGAGCAGAGAGAAAAATTGAAATACAAAGTCAATATTGAATAAAAGATATTTGTTTGTTTATAAA
>JAUELO010000364.1:2020887-2044687 GCA_032357855.1 Amphibolips quercusostensackenii
TATCGTTTATATAATATTGTTTAAAAGCTGAATAACCAGAAGGGTCAAATTCTTTTGGGATGTGACTTCCATCTTTAAAACTCCCGCGACTACTAACACTCAACCTGGCGTTATCAGCGCAGTCCATTGGTCAACTCAGCCAGCATGCTCGAGCAGCAAACAGACGCGGAAAAGCACATACAGAAGTTCTTGTACCGTGAACTAACACCGCGCAAATACTGAGGCAAAAAATCTTTAAAGGCATAATTCGGTAGGATCTACGCGACATAGAATCGCTAACTAGGTTGTCTGCACAACCCTTCCTTGCATGGTCTGAGCTTGCCTGTCAAGAGCATTAAGACTGTTGATTTATCTTGGTCAGACCATCAAACGTATACTGGGTTTTAAATTGTCTTTGTTATAAAAAAGTTGCTTTACACGTCCTGAAAGTTGATTGTTCTACCAAGGAATTGACCTGTACGACCTTATTATTAAATTGTACGATCTTTGCTGCTAGCATTTTTTTGTGACAGCTTTAAGTGTGGTTTCGCTGACAGACGCGAATTTTGGTTTTAACAGTTAATCAATTTAATGTTTTATTTATGTCAACCTACGTAAAAAAAATTCCTTAGCTATTATTTTTTCTTTATTTTTTGAGTGAATTTACGCAGAATACACCTTTTGAAAATATTTTTTTTCCTGAAAATAGGCAGGAAAAATTGCGTTACACATATTACAGCGCAAAGTTAAAGGTCATTGTAAGCCGTGTTTCAGAAATACTACAATAATTTATTGATTAGTAAAGGAGGCAAAGAGTCTAATCCTGATGTGTATTTAGATGGTAAATTTTTAATCGCCATTAATGCATCATTTTCAGAGAATAATAATAAATCGTTTATTAATTTATGTTCAGAATTAGGTTTGTCTTATTGGTTATATCGCTTGTATTATTATAAATACTATCGAAATATTTAGCGGAGATATTGACAATTTCTTTAGGAGAGGTATATTTTTAATTGTTATGGTTAAAAAATTTAGGAATTCTTGAATGCTATTTAAGTCTGTTAACAAAATCCTAAAAATATAAAGGTAATACTATTATGTTTTCCTCAAAATTACTTATGTAAGAGGAGCCTATGTCCGCATATATCACGACATATCGCGAAGAATGGCCCAGAATGGCTAGTATTTAATTTTTTCAAGTAGAATAATATAATCTTATAATAAAATTATTATCTACATAAGTTCAAAATTGAAATTTTGTCAATAATAAAAAGGAACTCAATCAGAGTATTCGACAGTATCACTTTATTATCAAAAAATAAATAAATATTCTCTAGCGGGAATTTCAAAAGTGGGGTGTGATAATGATAAGTGAAACTCAAGAATGTGAAAAGATGTATATAGGGATAAAGAGAATATTACTAAAAGGATATGTGTAGAAGATGCAAGCAGCGAAAAAGGATTACGTGAACAGGAGAGGAATGGTTAGCATGCTGCCAGCGGTTAGAAAGAAAGAAGTGTTCGAGGAGGAAAAGGAACAGGATACAAAAAAAAGGACGAAACAGCGGTGACAAGAATGAAATAAGGAAAAGTTGTTGTGACTATTTATGCGTGTATAAAAGAAAAGAAAACGAAAAGGGATAGAGAACGGTGAGAAAATGGATAGAGGAAATTGAGAAATAATTGGCGTTGGGAAGGGATGAGGGTTTCTAAATGCATGGAATGGGAACAAGGGTTAGAGGTGTCAAATGAAGAAAAGAAGGTCTTCATAAGAATTTCGAAAACAGAAAAACAGACTATGATAGCAGAAGGTTTCTGAACTTGTAAAGGAGACGCGGTAGTTTATTTGTAACGGCAATATCATGGGGGATGAAGAAGGGGAAATGCCTAAACAGGCGCAAGGGACACCGTAATAGATTGCATTTTGTCAGAAATAAGAATAAAGAAACTGATGGTTACAATAGAAGTGGTCAATGGGAAAGCTCAAAACGCGATAGGAGAAAAGGAGGAGGTTAGATAGTATAGAGAGAAAGGAGCAGACACGATTATAGAGAATTTAAAAAAAGTGATTGAGCAGGTAAGAAAGGTGAGACCTACAGGATGTAGAGATAGTGGTAGGAAATGTTCGTGGGCCGATGAATGCAGGAAAAGCAATGACAAGGTGACGGTGAGAGCAAGAAAATAAAAGAAAAGGGAAATAGAGAAATATTACCACAACAATAGAAAAAAAGAGCACTGGAGAACGTAAAGAGAAAAAAGACAAAAAAAAAGTGTACATGAAAGAGATAGAGAAAGTCGTAAAGGAAAGGAGGCAATAAGGCGTGATGTAAAACATGAAACTTTTATAACTTTTAATTTAAAATGTCTTGAATCAGGCAATATTTTATAAATAAATAATAATTAAAAATTTAAGCGGAATCAATTTATTTTCATTTATTAAACGTACGTAAATTTCGAATGTGTTAAGTAACTGCAAAATTTGAAATCACTGACTGAAAATCGAAAAATTTAAAACATACTTGGATCATGATAAAAGAGATTTTAGCCAACGAATAAAATATCACAACGTACACTTTATTAATGTTAAATCTAGAATAATTTACTAAGTTTCATATAAATTAAATTATTTATCAATAGAATTAACAAATTTTTAATTTGAAATAAATTATGATGAGATTTTCTTGAAGCTCTTGAAACGACTCAAGGTTTTTGCTATATCCATAAAACGTCTACAAGAATTTATTGTTTAATGTAATTTGTTAACCACATAGTTAAAAAGCAATTATGCCGGCCGGAACATAATTTTTTTTCCAAAAAATATGGTTTTTTTGAAATTGTAAATTTGCTGTTTTCACGCCTGTAAAATGCAACACACTAGCTAATGTGCATGTCGGGCTGCAGTTACCCGGTCTAGTTTTGAATCGCAGAAAATCTGCAAGTAGCGTTTCTTGTTACTTAAAGTGATATATAATATAATAATATTGTTAGGAAGTTATTTATTTTTGACTCAATATATCTTGCACAAGATAAAATCTCACGTCAATATGTTTCGAACGCTTGTGGAATTTCTTTTGTTCGATGAGCTAATGCAATATACTTAGCTTCTGTAGTTGACAAAGAAACAACATTTGGCGCTGACGTGAACGTGATATCGGACTTCCATTCAACAAAAATACAAAGCCGCTCTTATATTTTTGTGATTCTAAACTCCCTGCATAATCTGCATCTGTAAGCGTGACTAGGCTTAATAAACTCCCACTATTTAAAAAAAAAACTCAGAAGTACGAATTCCTATCAAATACCTCCTTCTTTTCAACTGCTTGGCAATGCTCTTAGCCGAAGCATTCTAGAAATTTATTGTGTATTCAACATTAGGACGAGATACTCAACCTACAAACAAATGAATTTTCAACAATTCAAGACTTCGTCAGAGGCATTTCGGCTCTCACATACCTCTAAACCGTCATCGACATATAATCCATGGTACACTTTAAAATCTTTTACTACAACAGCAAAAATACATATATCACTTTCAATGCTCTGAAAGTTAAAACCTATCAGGAATCCGGCGATTTTCTCGTTCCAGCCACTTGGGGACTGCTTTAAGTCGTAAAGGTATTGGCTTAGTTTACAGACTAAGCTTACGCCCTTCTTGTTAATGTAGCCTTTAGATAATTTCATGTAAATATCTTCCTAAAGATCTCTGTTAAGAAATGCTGTCTTGCCTCATAGCGGACGACGGGTGCAAAAGCCTGAAAATAATCTATTTACTCTCGTTGAGAGAATCCTTTATCAACAAGTTTGCTCTAAATCTGTTGCCATTGCTGTACTTTGATTCAATTGGAAATACCCATTTGCGTCTAATAGCCCGCTTACCTTTTGACATTGTGACAAGATTTTAAGTATTATTTTCTTGGAGGGAAAACATTTCTTATTTTATTGCTTTGTACTACTATTTTGCTTCTGGGCTTGTCATTGCTTTACTATAATTCATAGACACATAATCAGCAATGTAAGCTACAGCTTAGCCATAGCAACCTGGATCATTTAAAAATCTTCTTTCACGCAGCTACCTACCTTGTGGTATATCTTGCTCAGCCATTTGATGTTTAGCCTCTTGATAATCAACTTCTTGAAAAACAGCATTTGGATTAGCCACTTGATGAAGAGCTTTTTGAGAGTCAGTGTCTCGATCAGTAACTTCAAGATCAAATCAATTTCTTGATCTCTGATTTTAAAATTAATTTCGCAGCAAAAACCATTATTTTCATGGTTTTTGTGACACTTCATGCTGCCTTCGTTGAAATCTACATCGCTTGTGATGAAAATTTTGCACGTTTCTTTATCCTGTAACCTATAATTGGAAGTTCGCTATCATAGCCTACGACGGTCATCTTCTTGCTTTTTGATTCAAATTTCTTATGTCTTTCCTTTGAAATAATTATCTACGCCTTCATGCTAAAAACACGTATGTGTGTAATCTCTGTTTTGCAATTAAATCATTTTTCGAACTCACTATGCTACAAGATTACTTTATTTAACACATAGCAGGCAGTGTTGATTGCTTCAGTCCACAGTTCTACTTCACCATTTCTGTTTAAAAGAATCGACGTAGCGCTATCAACTATAATTCGGATTTCTCACTGGGCTCGACCATTCTGTTCATGCATGTGAGAAGCCGAAAAGTTGTGAATTCCCTTTTTTCTTTTGTTTAATTACAAAATTCTACGGCGATATATTTTGTCCCATTGTTCAAACGAATTACTTTTTAATTAATTTTTGGTATAAGTTAGCACAAAACTTGCAAACTCCTTACATTTTTTAAAAACTTTAGATTTGTGACTCAGAAAATACATATTTTGAAAGCTCGTGCAGTCATCTTTGAACAAACAAAAATATGGCGAACCTCTCGGAGAATCAACGTTGACGGGACCACAAACATCGATATGTATCTTCTCGCCTAGTTAAAAAAAATGGTTTTTTTTTTCATCAACCAAAAAAGTTTTGTCCGCTAACACTCTATTTTGTTTGCATTAAGGAACATATATACACATAACCTAATCGATTATGCCAGAACTTTAACATATTCCTCTGCAGGTTGACTTTAGGTCCAGCATGATTTCACTGCACTGTCACTTTAACTGTGAAAAACATTTCAAACAATTTCCCGTGAGGTGTTCCGCGTGACGTAAGCTTTCCATGATGATCGTGGACTTTACACTTATGTTCATTACTGTAAAAATAGTACTTTTTAATATTTATCGGCCCGATTAAAAACAAATTTTGCTTTGATCTTGGCACGAACAGAACCTTCTGCATTTTCCTTTTCAGATTACGTCTATATGGCAAAGTTGGGATCACTAACAGAGTTTTACCATTCTTTTCTTTGAAAATTGTAATTTTACCTGTGGCAAATGCAGGTAAAACTTTATGTGCTGCAATTTTTACGAAATGCTCTTGTTTCAGTGGTTCAAGATAATCAAAAAGAATCTCTTCTCAAGGTCATTTACATACTAGCACATAAGTCTACAAGCTATACATCCTTCTTACACTCAGTGGTGTTAAAATAAAATGCAGTGACGTGAGTGACGTACGCAGAAGCTATAGGTTGTAAACCCCCACTTTTTTACTTAATGCTTTCTTCGGGCATTCTCGTACCCAACGTACCTTTTCCTTGCATAATGCCTACTTTGTCTTCTTCTTGAGCTCTTCTATTCTTTTCTTGCTATCCGCTTTCTTTTCCCTTGCGTCCTTTTTCGTCTTGTGGCTATTTGTCTTCAATTCCATCATATGTATTTGAAGTGCAAGAGAAGATGCATTCTCTTCAGCTTAAGAGAAACGCTTATATTCTCGGAATAACCTTGCTGTAAAAGCATACTTTTTTCTCTCTGCTTTTGGAGTGCAATCCCACACCATTCGAGAAAAGGAAAATTTTGATGCCAAGCTATTTAGTAGCTTAGATTCCACGCACTCTGTTTTTCATTATCACTTCAATCACGGTATTGTTCTTTTTACTTATTCTAAATTTGTTTTGGGCTTGAACAATTAATCGTATTGAGATTGCATGTTTTTTTAACAAAGCTCAGAAAAATCACTGCCGTTCGGGAAGTGGCTTTCTTTTATTTTTTCCAGTCGGCCAGTCTCGTAGCTTTATTTGGTTCTTCTTCTGTATTATTGACGTATTCTGTAAGATCTTTTCCTTCTAGAAGAACTACGATACCAAACTTCTACATAGGATAATTTGTACCATTAACTTTGGTCAAATCTAAAGTCTCCTTATCAGCCATGATAAAAACATTGCCTCACTTTGCTCTTTAAAAAACCAAAAACTCCGAAACGTGAGACGCTACGCGAACACTTTAAAATAACTCGCGAGGCCTTGCTTGATTTTCAATAAAAATATACACTGACGCAGTGAAAGCGTGCTAGGCCCATTACTTGTTGGTAAGTTATTTATGCATTGAACAAATATAGGTTAAAATAGTCAGTATATATTTATTTAACAAAAATAACAGATAAAAATATAATCTGATCGTTTCAAGTGACGCAGTCCACTTGGTCAGTGCTCGCAGTCCATGTTGAGACCTAAGATATTTCTGATTTTTATATACTTTTTAAAATGTGCTTTCGTGGATTTTTAAAAAATTAATTTTAGTGAGATCAAACTTCAGCCTTTTCACTAAGCTTTACACCTTCTAATTGCTCTCCAGATGGAATTTTAAAAAATATTTAGGATTGAGTCCTAATCCCTGAATAATGATAGGTGTTCGCGCTCTTACTTAGTGAGTTTGAAAGGCTCAACTCATTTAGCTAGACTTTAACGCACTGTGAATCTCTTGATTTATACAACTGTAAACTGTTTTCGAAAATCTTCGACCCCTTCCTAAACTTTGAATTCGAACACACCTTTAGGCCTAGAGCTTTCGCCCCCACCCTAAAATTTGGTAAATCTCGCCTCTTCTCTCTCCGTTACTGACCTGCCACGTACTAGAACAACAAAATGATCTTGCAACCGAACGAGAACAATCCTAAGCGAAAATATATTTAAATTAAATCTATACTCTTCATGTTCCATATAATTCTCTCAATATAATATTATTTTACTTAATTAAATGTGAACCACTTATTATTAAACCTTGCTCAGCAACCCAAAAAATATTCGAGTCTTTTGGTCTTAACCAATTAAAAGATTTGATCGGTTTTTTTGAATAATAAAAATTTTCGGTCGGTCATCAACGTGAACATTTTGGTCCTGCGAGCGTCGGATCCAGTTTCCTTTGAATAAACGACATCTTATATCCCAAGTTGTTGTGCAACAATTCTGTCATTCCATTGACAAAAACTTAGAACAAGAACGTGAACGTGACCGTGAGCATTAACAAGCGAAGATGTCAAAGTGTGAAAATCTCGCGATCTATCAAACTAAAACGAGCGAAGGTTTTCAAGAAAAATCTTCCAATCCAGAACGAGAACGTGAAGGTGAGTGTTAATGAGCGAAGATTTTAACGTGTGAAAATCTTTCAATCTATCAAACGAGAACAAGCGAAGGTTTTGAAGAAAAATCTTCCAATTCAGAACGAGAACGTGAAGGTAAGTTTCAACGAGCGAAGATTTAAGCGTGTGAAAATCTTTTATTTTAATGAACAAAAACGAAAACGAGCAAAGGTTTTGAAGAAAAATCTTTCAATCCATAACGAGAACGAGTAAAGATTTTTTTTTTTAAATCTTCAAATCTATAAGTTTACAAGTCTTCAAGTCTGCGATTCTTTAATTCTGTGAATTATCGTGTGATTGTGAATTGAATTGTGTTAAAAAATCTATATATTGTGAATCCATTTGTCTTGCGTTATAAGATATCCATGTTTTGTGGGTTTTTTATTTGACAGCTTGTGGTAATTATTATTAAAATCTGTTACGTGTTCCTTGCCAGAGCTTCAAAAGGGTGAGTCTTACATGCCTGTTATTGAGTCATCTCATCATATCTTGAAACGTGATTGTTTCCTATCTTTCCCCTTCACACTATTTTAGTTTTTTGTCCAAAATGGCAAAGCTGGCAAAGCGAATCACACAACTTCCTCGACTTAGGGGTGCTTTGAAAACTAAAGCCACGATTCTCGAAAACTTTTTCAATAGGCCTTTCGGTGATATAGATATTATCGAATTGAGGGGTAAAATCCAAAACACGTCAGTAATTTTCGAAAACTTTAAAAAAACTCAATCCAATTCGAAAGATTTCGTAGCAAAAGATCAACCTGAAAGCGAATACCAATAGCAAAGCGATTTCGAAGAAAATTTCTCTGCACTATGTGCTAAGGCACGAGTTATTCTTAACGAAAAAGAATCCGGGTTATGAAGGCATTTTCCGTCTGCTGCACCATCTTCGGGAAATTCCGTATATAACGTATTACATGCCAATAATGCAGCTGCTGCGACTATCGAGGTCCAGCAACCAAACGTCAACGTAATTAATCTTAAATTACCGGCCCTTAATTTGCCTATTTTTAGCGGTTTCTACGAACAATGACTAGGTTTTAACGCCATTTTTTAATTCCTTTGTTGAGATCGATCTGCGATTAACAGACTCTCAGAGACTTATATGTCTGCGTTTATGCCTAACGGGAAGGTCTGCAAAAAAAATCGAATCTATTCAAACGACTGATGCAAACTATGAAGTCGCTTGAAATATCCTAGGAAAATGTTATGATGATTCAAGTACCGATATCAAAAATCATTTCAAATCGTTTTTTGAACTACCGAATTGTCACAGCACATCAGCCGTCGCTTTAGGAGAACTTTCAAACAACGAAACCAAAAACTATCGTGCATTAGAAGCATTAAATAACTATTTTCAGAAGCCTTTCCGATATATGCGATCGTATCGAAATAAGATCTACAAACACGTTTAAAGTGGAAAGAACATTTGCAATCAAACGAGGCTTCAACGATGGATTAGTTACTTGAAGTCTTACATAGTCGTGAAAGAATTCTAGAAACAAATAAATTCTTTCTGAAAATTGAAAAATCGGGAAAGAATATAACACATAACGAATATCAATGTCACGGCGGAAATTGAGCATCGTAATCTCACTCATATTTCAAATAAAAATCCGTTTATTCTATTCAGACTCGCGCGTTTTGTCATATTTGCAAGAAAGCACACTTCACTCAAAACTGCATAAAATTATTAAATGCGACCTTGCAAAAACGCTTTAATTTTATTAAAAATTCACGTCTCTGTTTTAATTCTCTTCGCTCAAACCCCACCGTAGAAAATTGCAATGCCAGTGTGTGTAAAACCTGCAGTAAAAGACATCATACTTTTTTGCATCAGGACAATAAGTCCACAAAACCTTTTTAAACTAATTACGCGAATTTACACACTACGGTATCGTCTCAAGTCTTATTATCGACCGCTATAGTGCACATTCTAGATCCAAAGGGCAACCCCTAATCATTCAGGGCCCTCCTTGACAACGGTTCGCAGGTCAACTTTATCACAGAAAAATAAGCTGCTAAATTAGGTCTCGGACGACGTGAAATCAAAATTCCACTCGTCGAAGTTGATCAAATGAGCTCTAGAAATCGTCAGAAATCGATATACTTATCGGTGCTAAAACATTTTTTTAATTGCTCTGTATCGGACAGATATCTTTAGCAAACGATAACGTGACACTTCAAAAAACTCATTTTGGATGGATTTTAGGTGGAAAAATCCCAGGCAATGTATTTCCGAACCCTGCTTAGTGTAATTTATCGCTAAATTCACTACATAACAAAATTTTTGGATTTTGGGAAATCGAAAACGGCTTAGACGAAAAACTTTTATCGAAAGAAGAAAATGCATGTAAAATACATTTTCAGGAAAACACGCGCCGTGATTCTGAGACTAAGCGTTATATCGTGAAACTCCCATTCAGAAAGATTCAATCAAACTCAGTAAGTCATACTCTCAGGCATTTAGACAATTTAATTTCCTAGAACGGTCTGTAGCAAAAAATTTCGATTTGAAGGATAATTATATCACCTTTATAAGAGAATATGTGGAATCAGACCACATGTCTGAGGACAAATCTGCTTATATATATATGGCGGTTATTTTTTACTGAAACATGCGGTAATTAAACAATCGAGCTCAATTACAAAGCTTTGAACCGTTTCTGATGCCTTAGTGAAAACATCGAACGTTAAATCTTTAAACGATATACTTATAGACGGTCCTAATGTCCAAGACGATCTTTTTTCACTTTTTGTCCGATTTCGGTCCTATACATACGCAATAACTGCAGATATTAAGAAAATGTTTTTGCAAATACGTCTTGACCAAGCCGATCAAAACTTTCAAAAAATGTTATGGTGAGAAGAACCTCGTCAACCCCTAAAAATCTTTACGCTGAAAACGGTAACTTATGGCATGTCATCTACGTTTTTTTTAGAAACGCGATCGCTTATACAGTTAGCTAACGATAAAGCTTAAATTTATTAACGTGCGTCTACTGCGTTGAAAGAAGATTTTTAAATGGACGATTTTTTATCGGGCGCTCGAACTTTCGAGGAGACAAAATAACTAATTAGCGAATCGACGCAGTTCACTCGTAAGGGCGGCATAAATTTGAGACAATGGGCATCTAATGCATCGGATCTTATTATGTCCTCATTAGAAAAACCTAACGAATCTCACCTTTTTTTAATTTTGGAGATACCACAAAAAAATTAGGTGTTTATTAGAATCCCAAAGCAGATTCACTTGTTTATACCGTAAAGCAATCGGATATCGGCGCTTCCGTGAAAAAAGATCTATCTTATCTGAAATCGTTAAATTATTTGGCCCTCTCGGATAATTAGGTCCTGTTATTTTCCCGCTAAAAATTGTTATGCAAGCCTTGTAACAACTTAATATAAGCTGGGACGAGGCTGTCCCACTTGAAGTACCCACGACTTGTTAAAACATAGAAAACAATTAATTATTTTACAAGAAATTAAAATTGAACGAAAAATAGTTGCCGACAATTATGTTTATTTTCAAATACATGGCTTTTGTGACGCTAGCGAAAAGGCATACAGGGCCTGTATGTACATCCGAATAACTGATGAGAATAGAATACATTTCACTCACATAATTTTTTTAAATTTAGAGTAGCGCCTTAAAAAATTGTATCGTTACTGCGTCTAGAACTCTATCGGCACTCTTATTACCAAAATAATATGCAACCGTTTATCATGCCTTTCGAAGGCTTGACGTCAAAAAAACTATCTTTTAGTACGATCATACCATGGCGTTGCACTAGATTGAAAGTCGTTCGAATGCTTTAAAAACATTTGTAGGAAACCGTGTTGAAAAAATTCAAACTTTGACACAATCTCTCGAATGGCAACACGTACGTACCGAGCACAACCCCGCGGATCTTGTCTCGCGAGGCCTCACACTAATTCTTTTTGGTTTAATGGACCAGTATAGATTAACGAGCCTGGAGAGAATTTGCATCTATCACATTTGAAACTTATCGAAATACCTGAACGAAAGAAACCTGTTGTCAGTTTAGCAGTCAATTTAACTCGTGTTAACGAAATCGCTACTTCTTTTCTTAAAAGTGCACAATCCTTTACTGAACTGATACGTGTGATAGCTTACTGTCAACGTTTCATAAACATTAAGGTTTACAAGCGCGAGATAAAGGGCCACCTCTCTTCAAGTGAAATCAAAATAGCGACTAATTGCGTAACTATATTATTACAACAAGAAACATTTATAAATTGAATTAAAATGTTAGAATCAAAAAAACAAATCGATGGAAGATTAGCTCCGCTTGGTCTTTTTTTAGATTCTGAAGGTATTTTCAGAGTTGAAGGGCAGTTAAAACAATCGGAACTTAATTACTCACAAAAACATTTGACTTTTCTACCTCAGAATTATAAAATTACAAAACTTATCTTTCGCGATCAACATTTAAAATTTGCATGCTGGCTCTCAAGCGACGCTTAATGCCACTCGAGAGTCTTATTCGATCATAAACGGGAAAAACACAGTCAAAAGCGTTATCAGAAAATGCATAATTTGTTGTCGCGCGAAACCGCAAGCTCCTTCTTGCTTGATGGGGGATCTTCCGAACAATTGGCCAATATTTAAAAGAGCCTTTCTCCACTCAGGAGTGGACTATTGTGGTCCTTTTTATATAAAGGAAAAGAAATTTTAAAATCGAAACAAGGCAAAAATCTACGTTGCGGTTTTCATGTATTTAGCTACTGAGTCTGTACACATAGATGTCGTCAGTGATCTTACTACCGAACTCTTTTTAGCCTGCTTGAGCTGTTTTTTCTCCAGATGTGGAAAAAGTTCCGATCTTTATTTTTATAACGGTAGCAACTTTGCGGGTGCAAAAAATGAAGTCACTGCAATCTGTCAATTTTTGAACTCTAAGCAACACAACGATACTGTTTCTCGCGTTCTCTTCAATCATCACATTAATTGGCATTTTATTCCCCTGCGTTCGCCACACTTCGGTGGACTCTGGAAGGCCGCAGTAAGATCCTTCAAGCACCACTGGATCCGCGTTATCAGTGATAGGCTTTTAAATTATGAAGAGTTTACAACGCTCGCTATTAAGATAAAGAGTATCTTAAATTCTCGTCCTTTGACTCCTGTACCCTTCGATTCCAACGACTCAGTCGCCCTCACTTTTGGTCACTTTCTTACAGGTGACTCTCTAATGGGTGTGCCAGAACATAATTTGAAGGACGTACCTTCCGGGCGACTTTTGTCTTAGCAGCAAGTCCAACAAATGAAACAGCGCTTTTGAACTCGGTGGAACAAAGAATATCTACACGAGTTAACCGTCCGCAAAAAGAGGCATAAGTGTTCCACTACAAATATTCAGATCAGTAAACTTGTTACGATTCGAGATGATAATCTTCCTTCCATGCGATGGGCACTTGGCCGTGTCATAGCCAAACATCCGGGAGAAGACGGTGCTATCCGAGTAGTCATCCTAAAAACTGCAAATAGCGTGTTCAAACGCAGTGTAAAAAATTTGTCTCCCTTGCCGATTGATACTGACTAATCTTATAAATTATCAATCTTATATGTATGCATTATTAATCATATTATGTATGTAATGATCTATTACTTATCGTTTTTTTAAATTAATTGTTAGTTATTACTACTGTTAACAGTGCAGAATACCTTTTGAACACGATAGTTCAAGTGGGCCGACGTATGTTAAGACCTAAGTCATTTATGATTTTTTAAATACTTTTTAAAACTTGCTTTCGTGGATTCCTTAAGGATTAATTTTATTTCCATCGAACTTCAGCCTTTTTATTTTATTTTTACTACTTCTTATTGCTCTCTAGATGAAATTTCCAAAAATATCCAGGATCGAGTCGTAATCCCTAAACAATGATAGGTATGCGCGCTCTCACTTATTGAGTTTCAGAGGCTCACCTTATTTAGCTAGACTTTAACGCACCGTAAATCTCTGGATTTATACAACTGTAAACTGTTTTTGAAAACCTTCGACCCCTTCCTAGACTTCAAATTCGAACACGCCTTTAGGTCCAGATCTTTCGCCCCCACCCCTAAATTTGGTAAATCTCGCTTCTACCCTCTCCGTTACTGACCTGCTACGTACCAACACAACTAATCGATCTTGCAACCGAACAAGAACAATCTTAAACGAAAATATATTTTAATGAAATCTGTACTCTTTATGTTCCATATAATTCTCTGAATATATTATGATTTCTCTTAATCAAATGTATTCCACTCATTATCAAACCTTGCTCAGACACCCAAAAATATTTGAGTCTTTTGGTCTAAACCGATTGAGAGGTTTCATCGGTTTCTCCGAATGATGAAAATTTGCGGAGTTCAATTAGGTCATAAACGTCAACAGTGCACTGGTAAGAAAGTTTTTCTTTATTAAATTACCATCAAAACTTAGTGCAGAGTTTACAATAATAAATAAATTAGTTCAATTGAAAGAGTAGTTATTTATCAAATAATTCTGAAACGTTTTCATAAAATTTGTGTGTCGCACTAAATTCTGATAGTAAGTTACAAGAAATATATTTCCGAAAAATTATCATTACATATTATTACTCACTTTTTATTATTGTATTATATACAGTGAACTTCCGTTTGTTTTTCCGTCTCCGGAACGTTCTTGATCGCATTATTGAACCGTGGAGCGGCCCCCAGCTTTACCGCAATTACGCAGTTGATATTTAGCAAGCTACGTTAATTGGCTGCCCAAACTTTTACCGCTCGGCTTGCTTTTTAGCAAGCTTTTCGACTGCGCATGTGCTTGAAAAGCACGGGTTGATTTGAAATCAATAAATATGCATGCATGTACTATCAATAATAATGCTTTTTGATACATGCGCAGTTGAGAAAGTCGCGCTCTCTTAGTGCTGAGTGATTTCCGCCTCATTTTTGGCAAGCTTTTTCTCAGTCTTTTATCAAGTCAATATAATACGATCAATAAGCGACTCAAATTTTTGCAGCATATTGAGTATTGCAGCATGGCGTCACGGCAATGCTAGGCTAGGCTAGCTGAAGATGTTAGTCGTCTGGAAGGTTAGCATAGGTGGGACTGCAACTGCATACAAGTTTTTGGAAGAAAATATTCTAAACGTAAAGGTAAGTGATAAAAAGTGTAAATAGTAATATTTTTCAGGCGTACAATATATTTTTTTAGTCATACCCAATTCTTCTGTCGATTAGAGACCTTTGCGTTTTACGAAATACAAGCACTTGCCCAAAATTTGAGGTTAGCAAGTACCCGATCTGACCGAGAAACTGAAGGGTCGTGAATCGACGCGGGCGTGACCGTACAGCCCGTACAAGGACGGTGGTGGAGGTGAAAAGTTCAAGAAAGTGAGTGTAGGGGGGTGCAAACATTTAAGGGTTCAAAAAAGCGAAAGTTCAAGCACACGGAAGTCTACTGTATTACTCTAAGCGACGAAGACACGCTACTTGAAGGTTTCATGCGACTTGAAAATAGACCGGGTGACTGCAGCCCGGCATACAAGCAAAAGCTTGCGTGTCGCATTTAACAGGCGCAAAAACAGTCCATTTTTAATAACAAAAAAAAAACTAGAACATTTTTTCAAAAAATCTGTATCTTCTAGCCGGTACAACTGCCTTTAGATTATGTGGTTGAATATTACATTAAAGTATGCATTCTTGTAGACGTATTATGAATTTGGCGAAAACCCGAGTCATTTTAGAAGCCTTAACGACATTTTCCAAAAATCATGCAATAATTATTTTTAAGGTTATTAAAAACTTAAAAAAATTATTTTAATAATTAAATGTATTTTTGTTGCGTTTTCAATGATATAAAAAACTCAGTTTTCGTTTTTTTGCATTCAACTGTATTTTTCCAAATCACAGCAGAAGCAATAAATTGAAAAAAGTACACCTGACTATCTGACACTTTGTAAGTTTTACATCATTCAGATTTATAGTATGGTCTGAAAACCAATCTGGCAGTTAATTTGATCAGGCAGTTCCTTGCATTTGTTTCCATATTTTTATCAATCTTATCAATGATAGAACAAATAGGCGGAAATTTATGCTAACGGACAACCTCAGTCGCTTTTCGATAAGAGACCGCAATCAGGATTGAAATTGGAGACAAAAATAAAATAAAATTTAATTACTCTCCATTTAAATAAATTTTTGCATTTTTTATTTAAAAGTTGTAAAGTAGATTCAAAAGAGGCGAAGATGTATCCAAAAAAGGATTCCGAATTTTTACAATACGTTGCTGCAATCATAGGTAAATAGATAAGAACAAAATAATTATTTTTCTAAGGAGAAGACACACCTTCCAGAGAATCTTTTATTTCATTAAAATTACCTTTCTTTATTTTATAATTTAAACTTCATTTTCTTTAATCTCATTTTTCAAAGTTGATAAAATTAAAAAACTACCAGGGTGTCTACTGAACGGGAAATAGCCGGAAATGAAAAAAAGGAGTTGACAAAGAATACATATTTGATCCGGAAATTATATTTAAAATTGTGGAAAATGTGGCATTTTAATGAAGAGTGATGACAAAGTAAAATAAATTTAATGTTTAATTATTTTGCAAGATTACAAAATTTTCGAAAAAAATCGAGTGATATAAAAGATATTCAGAAGTTTCAAAAATATTAAAAAAGAATTGCAATCTTATGAAGATTTTAAAACATCTAAAATGAAATGCAGATTTTAAAAATTTTTGAACGAAAATTTTAGAAGCTTCATAAGAATTTTAAAAGGTTTTAAAATAACAAAAAAATTTTCTTAAGATTTTTGAGAAAATTTAAAATGATTTTCTAGTAATAAAATTAATTCTGATCAAAATTTAAAAATATTTGAAAAATTTCAAATCATATCCTAAAATTTAAAAAAAAAAAACGTACAAGGTTTTAAAGCAAAAATTTTCAATTTTACAGGATTACAGAATTTTAGAAAAAATTAGTCAGCTCAAAAGATATCTAGAAGGTTTGAAATTATTTGAAAATTGTTTAAGACCTGTGAACATTTTTTTAAAATCTGAAGAAAAATGTAGATTTTTGAAGATTATGAACAAAAAGTTTAGAAGCTACTAAAGAATTTTTAAAAGTTTTAAGAAAATAAAAATTTTAATATCTGGGGAAATTTAAAATGTCATTTTTTTTATTTTTGAAAACTAATATCAGGAAAATATGTAAAACCATTACAAAAAAATTCCAAAACTGAAAATCAATAAGCTGAATGATTTTATAAAAATTTTTTTAACCATACAGAATTTTTTTAGAAAAAATGCGAATATTTTTTAAGATATTTAAAAGGTTCAGAAGCTTTAAACTAATTCAAAAATAATTTTGAATGTCAAAAAATTTTAAACAAAATGTAGATCTTTGAAGATTTAAAAAAAATTGGAAGAGTTTTAAGCGTATTCCCTTCCCCTTTTCTTCATTTCACCCTTCGCTTCCCTTTCCCAACTTCTTTCTACTTCTACTTCCTTTCCCTAGGCCTCACTTTCCCCATCTACTCAAACTCATTCATAATCAATTACTCTACTTATTCTCGCTTACACTCAATTTTCCTGCTTCTTCTTTCAAATCTCCCTTAATTCCATTCCTCTCATTACCCCTTAATTCACCTAGTTTCTATTCCTTCACACCACCTACTCCCGCTATTCTTATTTCCCCTTACTTCTCTACTTGCCCTCTTCTTATTTTGTCTCACCTCACCTACTTTCCTTCCCCTGGCCCTCACCTTACCCTCCCTACTTACCCTCATGTCTTATAAATTCTCTTACTAACCCTTACTTATATTCTCTTCTACTTCTTCTCTCCAATTTACCCTACTTCGACTCATTTTATCACCCCTCACTTCTACTGGTCATTGACCCCTTACTTTTGCCACTCTCCTTTACTTTTTTCCCCTCACTTACGCTACTCCTTCTCCTCTAATTTCGTCTCACTTTACCTACTTTCCTTTTTGTCCCTTACTTTACCCTCCCTACTCACACTCATTTCTTAAAGTTTCCTTATCTAACCTCACTTATACTTACTTCTATTTCCTTGTTGACTCTTTACTTCTTACACCCCTCGTTTCTCTTTTTTTCTTACTTTTCCTCCTCCTCCTTTTATTTCGCCTCATTTTACCTACTTCCCTTCCCCTGGCCGTCTCTTGATCCTCCCTACTTACCCTCATTTTTTTTTAATTTCCCCTACTTACCTTTACTTTTATTCACTTCTACCATTCTTCTCCGATTTTCGCTACTCCCGCTAACCTTTTCAATCCTCACTTCATATAGTTTTCGAACCCTTACTTTTTTCACTCCTCCAACTTCACCCTCTCCACATACTCTTATTTCTAATAATTTTCCCTACACGCCCTTACTTATACTTGATTATACATTCCCTCTTTAATTTTCTCAACTTCCACTCACCTTATCACTCCGGATTGCTTGTACTCCTCTCTACTCTTTTCCCCTCAATTCCACTACTCCCCTTCCTCTTGTTTCGCCTTACTTTACCTACTTTTCTTCTCCTGGCCCTCACTTCACCCTCCCTTTTTACCTACATTTCTAAAAATTTCGCCTACTTACCTTTACTTATGTTTACTTCTACTTCCCCTTCCCAATTTTCCCTACTTCCACCTGCCTTATCACCCCTGCGTTCATCTAGTTCTCGACCCCTTACTTCTCCTTCTTCCCCTACCTCTCTTCACATCACTTTCTCTCCTTCCCCTGCCCTTATTTTCTCTCACTTCCTTTTCTTTAAAAAAGCAAGACAGACAGTTCAGTAGCTGGACTGACGGATTTTCAGAAAAAAAAATTCTCAGCTGAAAATAAATTAATTTTTCAAATGAAAAAGACAAATTTTGAACCAAAAATAGAATAGGTACATTTTTCAGAAAAATTTTTTTTTTCCACGAAAATCGTAATAGCTGTTATTTCTACCACAGCCAAATAGTTGAATCCTTTTCAAAACATATTAATTTTAAAACAAACAGTTGCATTTATAACAAAAAAAGGATAAAATTTCTCCTAAATTTTCCCTTAATTTTCCGTACTCCTTTGATAATTTTCCCTCCTCATTTCTCCTCTCTCCCTCCTGTTACTTTCCCACCCTCATTTCCCCTCACTAACTTGATTTGCCTAATTAATTTTTCCTTAATTTCACTGCTCTACCGTCCCTTATTCCTATTGACTTTTTATACTTCCACCCCAATTTCCGCTCACGTCTGATACTTTTACTTTCCTTATTTCCCGTACTTACCGTCCCTTTGTTTCCCCTCACTTCCCTATTCGTTACTTCCGCTTATACCTTCTACTTCCCCATTTCTTATTCTCTCTTACTTCCTCTACTTATGTTTTACCTATTTCCTTATTACTTTACTTACTCACCTTTTTCTAGTTCCCCTTTTTTAATTTTACCTTCTTACCTGTTTCTCATTTTTCCTCTTTTAAATCTCTCACTTCCCTACCCTAATTTTCTTTCACCTACCCTAGTTCGCCTAAATAATTTTCCTTCACTTTCAATACTCTACCATCCTATGTTTCCCTGAACTTTTTCTACTTCCACCCCTGTTACCACTCACGCACCTTACGTCCCCCTTCTTTATTTCCCGTACTTTCTATCCCTTTATTTCCCATCACTTACCCTCTCTTTACTTCCGCGTGCCCCTCACATTTGCCCTTTTCTTATTCCCCCTTACTTCCCCCACTTATCTTTTCCCTATTTCCTCATCACTTCTCTTGCTCACCTTTCCTTATGTTACTATCTAAATATCCTTTTCTATTTTTTTCTTCTTATCTTATCCTAATTTTTTTCACATCCTCTCACTTCCCCAACCTCATTTTCCCTCATATCCCCTCACTTCTCTTTTTATTTCCGCTTACCTCTCCTACTTCCCCTACCCTAATTTCCCCTTACTTTCTCTACTTTTCTGCTACATATTTTCTTTCACTCTTCTCACTTTCCCTTCTCTTATTTCCCCTACTTCACCTTATTACCCTTCCTCAACTTTCGCACTTTCATTTTCCTTCACTTATTCTAATTTACCTAAATAATTTTCCCCTACTTCTTTTACTCTGCCACCCCTCATTTCCCTGGACTTATTTTACTTCCATATTATTTCAACTCAGGTCTCCTACTTTACTTTTCCACATTTCTCGTACTTCCCATTTCTTTGATAATTTCCCTTACTTACCCTCTCCTCATTTCTCCTCTGCCTTTCGTTTCACTTCCCCACCCTCATTTACTCTAACTTACCCAATTTGCCTGAATAATTTTTCCACAATTTTCTAATTTTACTACACCTTATTTCCCTTGACTCTTTCTACTTCCATTCTGATTTCCGCTAATGTCTCATGCTTCCCCTTTCCTCATTTCCTGTACTTTCCGTCCACTCATTTCTCCTCACTTCCCCTCTCGTTGCTTCCACTTACACCTTTTACTTCTGCTCCCTTTATTCCCCCTCACATCCCCTTCTTATCTTCTCCTTATTTCCCCATCACTTCTCCTTCTTTCTTTTCCTTTCTGTTCCTTAATTCTAGTTTCCCCTACTTACTTCTCCTTATTTTTTCTCTTTCCATCCTTTCACTTTTCGACCCTCATTTTTCCTGACTTTTCATACTCTACCACCCCTTGCTTTCTTTAAATGTTTCTACTTTCACCCCTGTTGCCACTTACGTCTCTAACTTTCCCTTCCCTTATTTTACATACCTTCTGTTTCTCTATTTTTCATTACTACCCCTCTTTTTATTACGCTTTCCTCTCCTACTTGCTGTTTCCTTCTTCCCCCTTACTTCTCCTACTTATCTTCTCGCAATTTTCCCATCACTTTTTTTACTTACCTTATCGTAATTCCCCTTTTCTTATTTTCCCTACTTACCTTTTCCTTATTTTTCCTTATTCCATCCTATCACTTCTCTATCCTTATTTCCCCTTACTTACCCTAGTTTGCCTTAATCATTTTTCCTTCCTTTCCATACTCTACCACACTTGTTTTCCTTAACTTTTTCTACTTCTAACCTGTTTCCGCTTGCGTCTCTTACTTTCCCTCCCTCATTTTCCGTAATTTCTGTCCCTTTATTTCCCCTCACTTGCCCTCTTGTTACTTACGCTTACCTCTTCTACTTGCCCTTCCGTTATTCCCTCTTACTTAACTTATTTCACTTCCATCCCTATTTCGACTCACATCTTCCACTTCCCCTTTCCACATTTCCCGTACTTTTCGTACCCTTATTTCTCTTTACTTCTACTCTCGTTATTTACGCTTACCTCTCCTACTTCTTGTCCTCTCATTCCCCCTCAGTGACCCTGTTTTTACCTTTCTTTTCTTTACCGTATTTTCCTATCACTTCTTTCACATCTTCTTGACTTATTTTACTTACCTTACCTACTTACCCTCTCTTCACTTCCTAATCCTCATTTTTCCTCACTTCTCCTGGTTTTCCCTTTCTCACATCCCCTACTTCTTCCATTATTTTCTAAAACTTTCCCTCCTTTCTCTTCCCCTTTATTTCTGCTTACTTTTTCTACTTTTTCTCCTGGGTCTGGAAATGCCTAAAAAACCAAAAACATTATAAATAGTGCCAAAAGCTCACAAAATTCCATTTTTTTCTCATAAGGTATCTTTGGGACCCTATAAAACAGAATTATGAGGGTTATATCTAAATGGTATTTTGTTTTTCATATGCGATGGCTGATTGTGAAGGGAAATGATTAGTTTCGACTAAATTTACCTGATAATAACGATTTTAAATAAAATTTATTAAATAGTATTTTTTATCAAAAAATACTTATTGGAATTCATGTAGCTTGCGAAATCTTTAAATATCATATAAAAAAAAATTAAATTTATTTGCTTGTCGATTTGAACAAATTTGGATGCGACATGCATGCAAATTCCAGAAAAAATCTAACTACTGTCATAGACATCCTGACTAATTTTATCTAATTTTTTCTAATAGAATTATCGAGAAACATTGTCGATAATTAGTAATGAATTCAAATGACATTTTAATGAATAAAAATTTATACCCCAAATATAAATTATTCTAGGCTGCATAACATCAATTGGATATGGTACTGTGGTGACATGGACTTCGCCAGCGATTCCTTATTTAAGAAGTGAAAATTCAACCCTTCCAGTAACAAGGGAACAAAGTGATAGAATATCGTCTCTTATAACAATCGGTTTTATATTTGGATATATTCTAAATCCTATTATAATAGAAACATTAGGCAGAAAAAGAACTTTGCTACTTTATAGTATACCACAAATTATTTCTTGGGTTTTAATAATCCTAGCAAAAAACCACACGACAATATATATGGCACGACTTTCAGGGGGAATTGGATATGGTGGCGCGATTTGTGCATTAACAATTTACCTATCTGAAATTGGAAGTCCGAAAGTTAGAGGAATTTTCATTGTTCTTCTAAATCTTTCAATGGGATTAGGATTTTTTTTCGTAATGCTGCTGGGAGCCTCCGTATCATACTATTACATGAACTTTATTCTACTCTCAATTCCAGCTATTTTTGTTGCGACCTTCTTCTTTGTACCAGATTCTCCTTATTTTGTGAAAAAAATTAATCAAGAGAAAATAGAAATGAAAATGAGGTTAAAGCCTTTATTATTAGAAAATGCGGAGAAAGAAAGAGAGGAATTGAAAAAAGAGGATCATAAAAAAATCAAATTTTTCAACATCGAAGAATCAATGTTGTGGAAATTATTCTTTTTTTCACATAATCGGAAAGCTTTAATCATTGTCCTGAGTTTATCAGCCACGGGTGCATTTTTCGGTCACATGATTTTATGGACTTTCACTCAACAATTGTTAACATACAAAGGATTTCTGATAGACCCTGAAAAGGCTACATTAATTTTAACAATTGTAAAAATAATTGCATCTGTCATCAGTACACAAATAATAGAAAAAATGGAAAGGAGAATTCTTCTTCTATCTTCCGGGATAATTGGTACCATTGCTCAAGGACTTGTGGGTGTATTCTTCTTCTTTGAAGAACGGGATTTTGAAATGCCTTTTTTTTCTTGGCTACCGTTCGCCGGAATGGTAACTTATGAATTATCATTTGCAAATGGTTCTATGAATTTTTTTTATCTTAACCAAGTAGAATTTTTTTCGACAGATGTTAAAAGTATGGCTGTTATGGTGATCAAAGTTTGTCATATGATTTTTTTGTACTTTTGTCTATTTCGATTTCAAGTTTTATTGGCAGATATTGGAAGATGCACAATGTTTTGGATTTTTAGTGCCTTTGCTGGGGTTGGAACTTTATTTATTTTTTTTATCACTCCCGAAACTAGGGGCAAAACTATTGATGAGATTCAGGTGATTTTAAAGTCCAAGAAGTTCTTTGTTTGACATTATTAGCAATCTATTTTAAGTTTAGAATTAAGTATTTTTTAAGTTGAGATATTTAAAATAGAAGACTTTACAAAAAGAAAACGTTAAGATTTATTATTCTTTTCAAAGCAAAAACCTCCCAAAATTTGAAACTTATACTATGTAACAATTTAATTGTGTAATGCATATTGTATTAGATTCTCTTCTCATTATGGAAAAATTAGTGATACCATTCGATACGAGACTCGATCTTGGTTTTTTCTCGTATCAGTATCGGTTTTCAAGACCTCGGTCTTAATTTTGTCTCATATCGTCTTAGTATCAGAAAACCGATATATCGCTCGGATCGTCTCGGGATCATGAGACCGGACAGCCAAATGGTGGCTTTCTATGGAAAAAAAGTAGAAGGGGGACGGCCACAAGTTTCGACTACCTGTGTACTTGAAACCTTTTATTGTAACTTAAAGTTCTGAACGTTCAAGTGAACAAAATATATTTCATCAAGAAATATTTATTAGCTACAGAGAAAAATATGTATTATGAGTATTTTTATGATTGCTTTTTTTAATGTAATGTACTATTATATTTTTTTACTGTTTCTAGATAAGAAAGCAATGAATCAAAATGTTAATTTAAACGTTAAGAACTTCAAGCATATTTCCTGTTAGGCTTCTAAGCTACAAATTTTTTGAAACTCCTACACGTATTCTAAATTAACTCGAATGTTTCTAAAATTTTTGAAACACTTGCAAAAAATTTCAAGAACAGAATATGTAAAGGTGTCTGAATATACAAATGCAATTTTCTATTTTAGAAGGGTGAATCTACAGAACGGTATAACCAACAACATAAATATTTTTTTGAACAACAGAAAAAAAATCCTGTTAAATGGGAATAGTCATTAAAAAATAAAGCAAGTATCCAATTTCGAGCTAATGTAGTGCTCAATTTAGGT
>JAUELO010000364.1:2093295-2108320 GCA_032357855.1 Amphibolips quercusostensackenii
AATCAACTCCCGTCCCAAAAGAAGTTTCACTTTAAAATTCGTTTTTTTGTTTCGAAAAGTCAAATATTTAATTGATGATGCAAATACTAAATTTTTTCTGCCTGTGATATTGGTCGCAAAATAAAATATTAAGGCACCTAATACTTAAACGCGCTCCTATCCAGAAACCGATTTTAAAAAAAAATTTACTTTAAATTGAAGAATTGAATTCAGTATTCCAGAAAAGATAAAAACCTTTTCGCTTCAACTCTAATCAAATAGCACGATAAACTTCGAAAACGTCTGCAATTTTCTATTCCTTTATTGGCATTTAGAACCTGATAAGTTTTATCCTCTATCTTTCTATATAATTTGAGCTTCTATTCTAATTTAAACTGAGTTAACATACTAAAACCTACCTTTCCTGAATTATTGATAAAATATGCTTATCATGTAAAAGATATAATGTACTTCATTAAGTAAAGTTAATTATAAATGGTTATTTTCCAAGGTAAAATAAATTGAAAGTTTTATATTCAAATGAAACTTCTCAGAGCTTTTATTCCTATTGCCTGTTCTATCGATTAAACGATGATGTATATGAACTACTCGAATAAATTAATGAGAGTAAAAACAATATTTGCAGTATTCAGTTTTTTTAGGATTTTCAGAGTTTTTTAAAATACAAATTGTTTTTATTACACTTAAAGTAAGTTATTATTCAATTATTCTTAGCAAAAATAATTGTTTAAACAAATTATTATTCTTTATAGCTATTTTCTTTTATACTAATGCTAGATAGTTGCGGGTTTTTTCCTAAAATTTTTTACTTTTTGTACACTTTTTATTTATATTAAAGTAATAAATAATTGAATTAACAAAAATTATTGTTTAAACAATTTATTTTTTTCCAAAAAATATTCTCTATGCCTGATGGTAGAAAGTTGCGATTATTTCAAATTTGTAACTATTTGGCTATTGTTCACTTGAAGTAATGTAAATTGTCCATGAAACAGTTAAAAAGCCTTTTTTCTGAAATTGACATTATTTATTTATTTTTTCTATCTAAAAATTCTAAGAAAAGCTGCAAATTTAAAAAAAACCGCATCCTTCTAGCATTACTGTAAAAGAAAATTTAGAATTGTTGTAAACCATAATAAATTTAGTTTGTTCAGTTCGAAATTTGTATTTTCGATTTTCTGCATAGTACTTTCGATAAATAAAACCAAAACTACAGGTACAACGAAAAAATGGTTTTAATAACATTTGTAAAAATTTACATAATCTATAATTGAAATTTTCGAGTTTTTCATAGTATTTTCGAAGAACTGTGGTGTAAAATTTCGAAAAATTCTAACACTTTCTTAATCGTAAATAATAAGAATGTGAAAAATTATTTTAAAAAGTTATTTACTTAAAAAAGAGATACAAATTTGTTATTGAACTTTTTTTATGGAACACATATTTTTGTTTTATTTATGAAAAAACCTTAAATATAAAAAAAATTTTAAGACAAAAGTTGCTTACCCATAAAAGATTTAAAAATACTTTGGTGACCATTTTCAAACAGGACGAGTAGTTTTTGTTTTATTCATAAAAAATTACATCAAAAATAAAAAAAAATTAATTTTTGGACAAACGACGCAAGCTGCGAAGATAGATGAGTTGACAAAAGATGTGATCAAAAAATAATCAACAAATTTGTTTTTGATAATTTTTTGATAGATTGCGTAGTGTTTGTTTTAATCGTAAGAAACAATATTTAAAATTAAAAAAAAAAGTTTTTGAGCAAACGACACTATGCTTAAAAAAAGTAATGTACAGAAGTTGTTTATTTAAAAAAGATCTACATATTTGCGATCAGTCATCTTTAACAGGATGCGTAGTTTCTGTTTAATCAGTAAAAAACTAAATTAAAGTAAAAATAATTTTTGGACAAACGTCACGAGCTGCAAAAAAAGACGAATAAACAAAAATTATGCACCCAAAAATAATTACCAAATTTGTTTTCAATTATTTTTTGATAGGAGGCATAGTGTTTGCTTCAATCGTGAAAAACAACATTTACAATAAAAAAATTAGTTTTTGGACGAACGACACTATGCTTGAAAAAAAGTAATGTACAAAAGTTGTTTACCCAAAAAAGATCTGCAAATTTGCGATTAGTCATTTTTCAACAGGACGCGTTGTTTTTGTTTAATTTTTAAAAAACAAAATAAAAATAAAAAAAATAATTTTTGAACAAACGGCACAAACTGCAAAAAAAAAATTAATAAACAGAAATTTTGAACATAAAAATATCTACAAATTTGTCATTAATAATTTTTTAGAAAAATGCGTAGTTTTTGTTTGGACGTAAAAAAAAAATAAAAAATACAATTCTTAAAAAAAGACACAAGCTACAAAAAAAAAGAAAAAACAAAAATTGTGTACCCGAAAAATATCTACAAATTTTTTGCTAATAATTTTTTGGTAGGAAGCGTTGTTTCTATTATAATCGTAAAAAACAACATTGATAGTGAATCTTTTGTTTCCTGTTTTTATTTGAAAATCTTACAAAATTTCGTATTGATTTAAAAATTGTGGCGAATTTTTCTAATTTAGTATGCAATTAAATTTAACATAAATAATTGTTTAAACAATTTATCATTGTTTACAACTATCTTCTCTTATATTAATGGTAGATAGTTGCCATTTTTGTCTTAAATTTTCCAATTTTTACTAATTTTTCACTGAGTAGGGTAGTAATTATTCCAAGTTAACAAAATTAATTTAAAAGAAAATTTATTATTGTTTAACTATCTTCTTTGATATGATTGTTACGAAATTGGGGTTTTTTCTAAAATTTTTGACATGGCCCTGGCTTTTTAGTTTAAAGCAAATAATAAATAAAAAAACAAAACACCAAATTTTCTATATAGATCATATTAAAATAAAATTTTTCATGATAGAGTTACTAAGAGCCTTTTCGTTTAAATAATTATTATTATTAATTATTTGTTTCTTACTACAAAATGAGAAAAAAAGCTGTAAATTTCAGAAGACTTTGCAACTTTTTAGCATTGCTCTGAGAGAAAATATATAATTGTTATAAATCATAATTAATTGTTTGAACAACTATATTTGTTAACTTGCAATAATTATTATGTTACTAATTAAAAATTTAATTAAAAACTGAAAATGTCGAAAAAGCCGCATCTTGCTAGCACTAATATAGAAAATAATAGTATTAACGATGAGAATTTGTTTAAATAATTTGGTTTATTGAAGTGAATTAATTACTTCCTTGCTTTGTGTGCAAGGTTAATAAAATTCAAATATTTTAGAAAAACCTGTAACTTTCTAGCAGTACTCTAGCAGAAGATAATTATAATCTAAAATAATTTGTTTAAACAATTTTTGGTTAAGTTTTATCAATTTTTACCACATACTTAGTAAAAATAGTTAAAAAATTGTGAATTTCAGACAAAAACCACTTTTTTCTATATTATATCAAGAGAATATCATCAAAAAATATATAAATTGTTTAAAAAATTGTTTTTATTGTTTTCATATCATTATTACTTGATAAAAAAAAATTATTAGAGTTAAATCATTTTTAAAATAAAAAAAAAGAGAAATGAAATTTTTTAGCCAAACAACGCACGATATAAAAAAAAGTCAAGAGAAAAATAACTTTGCTACTTGAAAGCCCTGAAAGATCAGCATAAAGGCTGTTTAAATTCTCTTAAAAAATTAAAAATTTAAATTTTGGTCTTAAAAAAAATAAATAAAAATCAAAAATACTTTTTTGCGGTCAAACTGTGCAAGATACGAAAAGATGTGAAAAAACAATAATTGTGCACCCAAAAAATATTCACAAATTTTTTGGCATTTACTTTTGTGTAGGACGCAGAGTTTTTATTTCATTCGTAAAAAGCGATATTAAAAATAAAAAAATTAAATTTTTTGGCAAACCACACAATCTAGAGTAAAAATAAATAGACAAGAGTTGTTCACCCAAGAAAGAGCAACAAATTTGTATTTATTATTTTTTTGATAGAAAGCATAATTTCTTTAATCGTCAAAACTAAAATTAATAATAAAAAAATAAAATTTTTAGAAAAACAACAGAAGGTTTAAAAAAAATTTATAAACAAAAGTTGTTAACCAAAAAAAATGCTTTAATAAAAAAACTTTAATAAGGTTCCTAAATGATAAAAATAAACATTTTAAGCCAAACAACGCACGATATGAAAAAAAGTCAAGAAAAGAAAAACGTTGCTATTTAAAAGCCCTGGAAGATTATCATAAAAGATATTTTAATTTTCCTAAAAAATAAAAAATTTAAATTTTGATCGCAATAAAAAAATTACAAAAACCTAAAATACTGTTTTGCGGTTAAACTGTGTAAGATACGAAAAAATGTGAAAAAACAATAATTGTGCACCCAAAAAATATCTACAAATTTTTTGGTATTTACTTTTTTGTAGGACGCGTAGTTTTAATTTCATTCGTCGAAAACGATATTATAAATAACAAAATTAAATTTTTGGGCAAACCACACAATCTAGAGAAAAAATAAATAGACAAAAGTTGTTCACCCAAAAAATAGCTACAAATTTGTCATTCATAATTTTTTGATAGGAAGCATAATTTTTTTTATCGTGGAAAATTAAATTAATAATAAGAAAATTTAGTTTTTAGAAAAACAGCACAAGGTACAAAAAAAAATTTATAAACAAAAGTTTTTAACTAAAAAAATACTTTAATAAAAAACTTTAATATAGTTTCTAAATGATGAAAATTAAAATTTCAAGCCAAACAACGCACGATATAAAAAAAAGTCAAGAAAAAAATAACGTTGCTATTTGAAAGCTCTGAAAGATTAGCATAAAAGCTATTTAAACTTTCTTGAAAAATCAAAAATTCAAATTTCGATCGCAAAAAAAAATAACAAAAAATCAAAAATACTTTTTTGCGGTCAAACTGTGCAAGATACAAAAAAATATAAAAAAACGAAAATTGTGCAGCAAAACAATATCTAACATTTTTTTGGTATTTACTTTTTGATAGAATGCGTGGTTTTTATTTTATTCGCAAAAAACGATATTAAAAATTAAAAAATTAAATTTTTTGGCAAACCACACAAGCTACAGATAAATAAATAGACAAGAGTTGTTTACCCAAGAAAGAGCTACAGAGTTGTCATTAATAATTTTTTTAAAGAAAGCATAATTCCTTTTATCGTGGAAAATAAAATTAATAATAAAAAATAAAATTTTTATAAAAACAACACAAGGTACAAAAAAATTTATAAACAAAAGTTGTTAACTAAAAAGAGATACTTTAATAAAGAGCTTTAATAAAATTCCTAAATGATGGTCCCAATCATTTTGTATCTATTTTTTTCTGCGAATCAACAAATTTATGCTTTGACTTATATTTTGTAAAAATCAAAAAGCGCCTTGACTTAAAAAAAAACTTTTTTGGTCCACCCGAATATACACAAGTTAAAAATTTCAAGTTTTGATTTATAAATGCGGCTTAATCTCGTGACTGGAAATGTTAGCAAGCTCCCTAATTCTAGACATTTTTATTTCGTATTTAACATTCATTTAGATTATACGAACGTTTGCTCACGATAAATAGAAACTGATGGTTAGCATTGACTGATGAAAGAAAACACAATCATCCGGTAATAGTATATTTTTTTTTGAAATCAAAGACACAGTGATTTCTAATTTTGAATTTACATTCACGAACAAAATTTAATTGAATTTATTTACTCTTGTATCAATTGTACTTTGTCCTATACTAAAATTTGCTGAATACCTGATTTAAATATAATACCTGATTGAAAAAAATTAATTTTTAAATTTAAATTTAAATTTAAAAAATTGCAGGATTAGAATAAATTTTAAGAAAAATTTGAATTATATCAAAAGATATTGCAATGTTTTAAAATTTTTGAAAAGATTAAAAAATAATTTTTAAATTGAATTGACTATAAAAAATGTTTAAAGAAAATGTAGATTTTTAGAAATTAAAGAATATAATTATAAAACTTTTTCAAAGATTTTAAAATGCCTTTCAACAACTACATTTTGTTTTTGATTTCAGAAAAAAAATTAGGTTCATTTTTTATTTTGAAAATTTAATTTTAAGAAATATTAAAAAAAAAAATTTTATTTCAATTATTTTCTATTTGGGAAAAGAATGTAGAAGATTTAAAGTAAAATTGTGCAATTTCGCAAGAATACAAATTTTAGAAAAAATTCAAACAGATATAGAAGATAGTTGAAGATTTGAAAAAATATAAAAATAATGTCAAACTTGAAAAGAATTTCAAGCAATTTAAAACACGTAAATTTTTTAAGATTTCAACCAAAAAATTTAGAAGCTTTTCAAGGATTTTAAAAGGCTTTAAAACAACAAAATTTTGTTTTTGATTCCAGCAAAAATTTTAATTGATTTTTCATTTTTTAAATTTAATTTTTAAAAAATGATCAAAAAGATCTTAACACATTTTGAATGATTTTCTATTTTGAAAAATAATGTATAGGATTTTAAAGACAAATTTTGCAATTTCCCAAGATTATAAATTATAGAAAAAATTTTAATAGGCTTAGAAGATATTTAAAAATTTTAAAAAAATTCAAAAATATTTTTGAACTAAAAAAAAATTCAAACAATTTGACACATGTAAATGTTTTGAAATTTCGACTAAAAAACTTAGAAACTTTTTAAGGATTTTGAAAAGCTTTAAAACAACAAATTTTTTCTTATTTATTCCAGGGAAAACTTTAATCGATTTTTTATTTTAAAAATTTAATTTTTATAAAATACTTAGAAAGATTTTAAAATATTAAAAATGATTTCTTATTTCTGAAAAAAATGTTAAAGATTTTGAAAAAAAAATTTTCATTTTTGCAAGAATATAAATTTTAGAAAAGATTCAAATAGGCTTAAGAGATATTTTTAAATTTTCAAAAGTTACAAATATAATTTTTAACAGAAAAAGATTTCAAAAAATTCTAAATAACATGTAAATTTTCAAAGATTCAGAAACAAAAATTGAAAAGCTTTAAGTATTTTGAAAGGTTTCAAGACAACAAAAAATTTCACGAAAATTTGAGGAAAAACTTAAAATGATTTCTTTGTTGCATTAAATTTATTTTAAGAGAATATTTATGAAGATTTTAAAACATTTCAAAAAGTTTTTAAAACTGTAAAGAAGAAATCTAGAAGATTTTAAGACAATTGTTTTATTTTTGCAGGGTTAACACAATTTTAAGAAAAATTTGAATTATTTTGAAAGATATTTCAAAGTTCTAGAAGTTTAAAACAAATTCAAAAACAACTTAGAATTTAAAAACATTTTCACACATTTTAAAGAGAATGTAGATTTTTAAAGATTAAAAAATAAAATTATAAAGCTTTTCAAGGATATAAAAAAGTTTCAAGACAACCATTACTTGTTTCGATTCCAAGAAAAATTTAAATTAAATTTTTATTTTGAAAACCCAATATCATAAAAATTCGTAAAAAGATTTTTAATAATTTATAATACTTACTATTTCAAACAAGAATGTTGAAGATTTTAAACCAAAATTTCACAATTTTTGCAAAGTCACAAATTTAAGACACAATATTTTAAAACATTAAACAGATACAAAAATAATTTTAATCTTTAAAAAACTCCAAGCAATTTGAAAGAGTTTGTTAATTTTTTTAAGATTTCGAAAAAAATTTTAGAAGCTTTTTAAGAATTTTGAAAGGTTTCCAGACAATGAAAAAATGTTTTTGAAATTTCTAGGAAAGTTAAAAATAATTTTTTATATTAAAAATTTATTTTAAGAGGATATTTTGAAAGATTTCAAAACATTTTTAAAGTGCAAAAAGTTGTCAAAATGAAGTGTGAAAGATTTTCCGGCAATTTTTTTATTTTAGCAGGATATAAAAAAAATTTTAGGAAAACTTTAAATTATTTTTAAAAAGATTGCAAAGTTCTAGAAGTTTGAAAAAGATTAAGAAATAATTTAGAATTTTAAAAAATGTTAACAAATTTTGAACAAAATGTTCATTTTTTAAGATTTAAAAATAAAATCATGAAGCCTTTTAAAGATTAAAAAAAAGTTTAAAGACAAATATTTTTCTTTTTTGATCAAAGAGAAAATTTAAATTAATTTTTTATTTGGAAAACTTAATATTATAAGAATATTTAAAAAGATATTAAAACATTTAAAATGATTTCCTATTTAAAAAAACGAATGCAGATGATTTTCAAGCAAAATATAAAATTTTGCAAAATTACAAATTTTAGGCAAAATATTTTAAAACATCGAAAAGATACAAAAAGGACTTCAAACTTTGAAAAACTCCAAACCATTTGAAACAATTTGTTAATTTTAAAAAATTTCTAACAAAAATTTTAGAAGCTTTTTGAAAATTTTAAAAGGTTTCAAGACAATAAAAAAATGTTCTCAAGATTTCTAAGAAAGTTAAGATTGATTTTTTATTTTACCAAATTTATTTTGCGAAAATATTTTAAAAGATTTCAAAACATTTCAAAAGTTCAAAAAATTGTCAGAAAGAAGTGTGGAAGATTTTGAGGCAATTTTTTTTATTTTGCCGGATTTAAAAAATTTTTAGAAAAACTTTAAATTATTTTTTTTTTTAATTTAAAGTTTTAGAAGTTTGAAAAAGATTAAAAAATAATCTATAATTTGAAAAGATTTTAACAAATTTTGAATAAAATGTACATTTCTGAAGATTTAAAAAAAAATTATGAAGCCTTTTAAAGATTAAAAAAAAGTTTGAAGACAAAACATTTTTCTTTTTAATTACAGGGAAAATTCAAATTAATTTGAAAAAAAAACTTAATATTATGAAAATATCTAAAAAGATATTTGAACATTCAAAATGATTTTCTATTTTAAAAAACATGTAGATGATTTTTGAGCAAAGTTTTACAATTTTACAAAATCACAAATTTTTCTTTTTCATTCCAGCAAACATTCAAATTAATTTTTCATTTTAAAGAGTTAATATTATAAAAATATTAAATTATATTAAAACATTTTTAATGAATTCCTATTTGAAAAAAGAATGTAAAAGATTTCAAAGCAAAATTTTACAAATTTTCAAAATTACAAATTTAAGAAAAAATATTTAAAAACTTTGAATATACAAAAATAATTTTAACCTTAAAGAGAATTTCAAACAGATTGAATCAACATGTAAATTCTTGAAAATTTTAAGCAAAAAATTTAAAAGCCTTTTAAGAATTCTGAAAGGCTGTAAAACAACGGAATTTTGGTTTTGATTTCAGCGCAAATTTAAATTGATTTTTTTTTACAAAATTAATTTTTAGGATATGATCAGAAAGATTTTGAAACATTACTAATGATTTTCTATTTTAAAAAATAGTGTAAAAGATTTTTAAGCCAATTTTCGCAATTACACACGATTAGAAATTTCAGAAAAAATTTAAATAGGTTTAAGAAATATTTAAAAATTTTTTTTAATGCGAAATTAATTTTCAACTTAAAAAGATTTTGAACAATTTGATCCTGGAAGATGTTCAGGCATTTTTTCATTTTTGAGAGATATAAACGAATTTAAGAAAAACTTTAAATCATTACAAAAGCTATTTTAAAGTTCTGAAAGTTTTAAAAAGATTTAAAAATAATTTCTCATTTGAAAGATTCTAACCAATTTTAAATAAAATGTAGATTTTTAAAATTTTTAAATAAAAATTATAGTATCTTAAGAATTTTAAGAAGTTTTAAAAATCTAGGCATCTAATTTTCCTAACTCTAATTAATCATTTACCTTATTTTAAATAAGAATTGGGCAAAAAGTGGCGTTTTTTTAAATTGCAATATTATAGAATTATTCTAAGAGAATATTATCAACAATAATAATTATTATAAAATTGAAAATAAATTAACTTTTATAACTTAAAAGTGGACCATTTTCAATTTTTCTGCACTTCTTAAATTTTTTAAATTTCCTCAAATTTTTGAATATTCTTTATATTCTCTAAACTTCATTCCAGCGATTTCTTAAATCCTCTAAATTTCATAAAATCTTTGAAATCACTGAATTCCTCAAAATCTATAAAATCCTTGATATATTTTAATTCTCTGAAATCTTAAAATCTTCTAAAATCATAAAATATTCTAAATTCTTTAAATTCTCTAAATTTTCTGGAATCTCTAAATATCCTCAATTTCCTGAATGCTCGAAATTCTTATAATTTTTGACAATTTCTGAATTCCTCGAAAACTATGAAATTCTTTATATCTCTAAATTCCCTAAAATCTTAAAATATGTTGAATTCCTGAAATATTCTAAATTCCTTAAATTCTCTGAATTTCTTAAATTCTTCAAATTCTCTGAATTTCCTAAAAGCTGTGAATATCCTTAATTTCCTGAATATTTGGAATTTTCAGAATTTCTGAAAATTTCTGACACCTTTGAGTTTTATATAATCCTTGATATTTCTGAATTCCCTGAATTTCTGAAATATTCTGATTTTCTGGAAAATTCTAAATTCTTTAAATTCTCTGAATTCCGTAAAACCTCTGAATACCCTCAATTTCCTGAATATTTTGAATTCTTAGAATTTCTAAAAATTTCTGAATTCTTCAAATTCTACTTAATTCCTAATATCTTTCAAGTCCCCAAAACCCTGAAATATTCTGAATTCCTGGAATATTCTGAATATTTGAATATCGTGCATTTTGTGAAATCTCTGAACATCCTTAATTTCCTAAATATTCGGAATTCTCAGAATTTCTGAAAATTTCCTAATTTCTCAAATTTGACAGAATTCTTAATATCTCTCAATTGCCAGAAATACTAAAATATTCTGAATTTTTGAAAAATTTTAATTACTTTAAATTCTCTGAATTCCGTGAAATCTCCACATACCCTTGATTTCTTGAATATTTTGAATTTTCAGAATTTTAAAAATTTGTGAATTTTTTTAATTTTATGGAATCCTTGATATCTCTAAATTTCCTGAAACCCTGGAATATTCTGAATTCCTGGAATATAATAAATATTTAGATATCCTGCATTCCGTGAAATCTCTCAATATCCTTAATTTCACGAATATTCAGAATTCTTAGTATTTTAGAATTCTTCTAAATTCTTTAAATTCTACGAAATCCTTGATATTTCTCATTTCCCTGGAATCCTGAAATATTCTAAATTCTTGGAAAATTCTAAATTCTTTAAATTCTCAGAATTCCGTAAAAATCCTTAAAACCCTCAAATATCCTAAATTTCCGGAATTCTCAAATTTGTTGTAAATTTTTAAATTCCTCAAATTCTACAGAATCCTTGATATCTCTGAATTTCTTAAAATCCTGAAATATTCTGAATTCCTGGAAATTCTAAATTCTTCAATTTTTCTGAATTCCGTGAAATCGGTAAATACCCTCAATTTTCTGAATATTTTGCATTCTTAGAATTTCTAAAAATTTCTGAATTCTTTAAATTATATTTGATCATTGATATCTCTAAATTCCCTGAAACCCTGAAATATTCTACATTCCTGTAATATTTTTCATATTTGAATATCCTGCATTTCGTGAAATCTTAAAATATCCTCAATTTCCTGAATAATCGGAATTCTCAGTATTTCTGAAAATTTCTGAATTCCTTGAATTCTACGAAATCCTTGATATTTCTCAATTCCCTGAAATCCTGAAATATTTTTAATTCTTGAAAAATTTTAAATTCTTTTCATTTTCTAAATTGCGTGAAAACTCTAAATACCCTTAATTTTTTAGATACTCGGAATCGTCAGATTTCCTGAAAATTTGTGAATTCCTTGAATTCTAAAGAATCCTTAATATCTCTAAATTTCTTGAAATCCTGAAATATTCTAAATTTCTGGAAAATTCTGAATTCTTCAAATTCTCTGAATTTCGTGGAATCTCTAAATACCCTCAATTTTCTAAATATTTTAAATTCTTAGAATTTCTGAAAATTTCTGAATTCTTGAAATTCTACTCAAGCCTTGATATTTCTAAATTTCCTAAAACCCTGAAATATTCAAAATTTCTGAAATATTCTAAATATTTGAATATCCTGCATTCCGTGAAATCTCTAAATATCCTCGAATACCTGAATATTCGGAATTCTCAGAATTTCTGAAAATTTCTGATTCCTCGAATTCTACGGAATCCTTGATATCTCTAAATTGCCAGAAATCCTGAAATATTCTGAATTTTTGGAATATTCTCAATTCTTTAAATTTTCTGAATTCCATAAAATCTCTAAATACCCTCAATTTTCTGAATATTTTAAATTCTCAGAATTTCTAGAAATTTCTGAATTTTTCAAATTTTATAGAATCCTTGATATCTCTAAATTTCCTAAAACCCTGAAATATTCCCTAGAATATTCTAAATATTCGAATATCCTGCATTTCGTGAAATCTCTAAATACCCTCAATTTCCTGAGTATTTTTGATTCTCAAAATTTCTGAAAATTTCTGAATTTTTCAAATTCTATTGAATGCTTGATATCTCTAAATTTTCTGAAACCCTGAAATATTCTGAATTTCTGGAATATTATAAATATTTAAATATCCTGCATTCCGTGAAATCTCTGAATATCCTCCATTCCCTGAATATTTGGAATTTTTAGAATTTCTGCAAATTTCTGAATTTCTAAATTTCTACAGAAACCTTGATATCTTTAAATTACCTAAAATTCTGAAATATCCTGAATTTTTTTAAATATTCTAAAAATTGGAATTTTCTGAATTCCGTAAAATCTCTAAATATAGTCAATTTCCTGAATATTCGGAATTCTCAGAGTTTTTGAAAATTTCTGTATTCCTTGAATTCAATTAAATTCTTGACATTTGTGAGTGCCCTGAAATCCTGAAATATTCTGAGCTCCTAGAATATTCTAGATTCCTTAAATTCTCAAAATTTCTTAAATTTTGCAAATTATCTCAAATTCCTGAAATTCGCTGAATTTCTTGAAATCTCTGAATATCATCAATTTCTAAAATATTCAGAATGTTTAAAATTTTTGAAAATTTCTAAATTCCTCAAATTCTACGAAATCTCGGGATATCTTTAAATATCCTCAATTTTCTTAATATTTGGAACTCTCAGAATTTCTGAAAATTTCTTAATTCCTCGAGTTTCATAAAATCCTTGATATCTTTAAATTGCCTTAAATCTTGAAATGTTTTGAACTAATAGAATATCCTAAATTCTTCAAATTCTCTAAATTGCTTGAATACCCCAAATTCTTTGAGATCCCTGAAATTATCTGAATTCTCTGAAATCTCCAAATATCATCATTCACCTGAGGATGCGGAATTCTAAGAATTTATAAAAATTTCTGAATTCCTTCAATTCCATAAAATCTTTGATGTCCCCAAATTTTTCTAAATTCTTTAAATTTCCTAAATTCTCTAAAATACCTGAAATTCTCTGAATTCTCTGAAATCTCTGAATATCCTTAATTTTGTGAATATTCGTAATTCTCAGAATTTCTGAAAAGTTCATTGAATTATCTGAATTCCTTAAATTTCTCAAATTCTCTTAAATTCCTGCCATTCTCCAAATTTCCTAAAATCTCTAAAAATCCTCGATTTTTTCACTATTTGGAATTTTCAGAATTTCTGAATTCCTTAAATTTTACGGAATTTTTTGATACCTCTAAATTCTCTAAAATCCCGAAATATTCTGAATTCCTGGAATATTCTAGATTCTTTAAATTTGCTGAATTTCTTCAAAAATCTAAATATTCTCAATTTCTTAAAAATTCTGAATTTTTAAGAATTTCTGAATATTTCTGAATTCCTCAAATTCTACGGAATACTTAATATATCGAAATTGACTAAAATCTAGGTAATATTCTGAATTCCTGAAATATCCTAGGTATACTCTTCAAATTCTCTCAATTTTTTAGATGCCTCAAATTCTTTGAGATTCCTGAAATTCTCTAAAATCTACAAATATCATTAATTTCCTGAATTTTCATAATTCTCAGAATTTCTAAAAATTTCTGAATTCCTCGAATTTTATGAAAACAATGACATCTCTAAATTCTTTAATATCTTAAAAGATTCTGAATTCCTAGAATATTATAAATTCTCTAGATTCATTATATTTCCTAAATTCTTTTGAATACCTGAAATTCTCTGAATTTCCTGAAATATTGAACTCCTCAATTTCGTAAATATTCTATATTCTCAGAATTTTCACGAATTTCAGAATTTCTCGAATTCTATGATCTCCCTAAAATTTTCTGAGCTTCCTGAAATCTATGGACATCCTTAATTTCCTGAATATTCGGTATTCTCAGAATTTATGAAAAGTTCTGAATTCCTCGAATTCTATGAAATCCTTGATATACCAAAATTCCCTGAAATCTTAAGATATTTTGAATTTCTCTTATCTTATAAATTCTTTTAATTCTCTAAAATCCCTAAAATCTCTGAATGTCCTCAATATCCTGAATATTCAAAATTCTCAGAATTATTGAAAATTTCTGAATTCCTCCAATTTCTATGAAATTCTTGATATCTCCAAATTCCCTAGAATTATGAAATCTTCTAAATTTCTGGTATATTTTGAATTCTTTAAATTCCCCAAATTTTCTTTAGTTCCTAGAATTCTCTAAATTCTCTAAAATCTCTTAATATCCTCAATTTTCTATTTATTCGATGTTTTTAAAATTTTTGAAAATGTCTGCATTGCTTGAATTCTATAAAATCTTTAGAGTCTCTGAATTCCATTAAATTTCAAATATTCTGTACTACTAGAATGTTTAAAATTCTTGAAAAATTTAAATTCATCAAGTTTATAAAAACACCTGAAATTCTCTAAATTCCCTGAAATCTCTGAATATCTTTAATTTTGTGAATAGTCGGCATTCTTAGAATTTCTAAAAATTTCTGTATTCCTTAAATTCTACAAAATCCCTGAAAAACTCTGAATTCCGTAGAGTCTTAAAGTATTCTCAATTTCCTAATTATTTAAAATTCTTGGAATTTCAAAAAATTCCTGAATTCCTTAAATTT
>JAUELO010000364.1:2118796-2134191 GCA_032357855.1 Amphibolips quercusostensackenii
AATATCGCGGTTTACACGAGAGAAAAAAACAATCGCATCCTTTCGGGAGATTGTAAATAATTACAGAGCCTATCCGTTACAGTTTGGGCTTTGAATCGATTTAATATCTTCATTAGAACTGAAGATAGTATAGTTGTACATTTTTGTAATTTTAAGCACCAATTTTTTTTAATTCTCAAATTTGTTAACTGCAATTTGTTCATAAATGTTTTCTACATAATCATGAATTTTTTCACATTTTTCTCATTGCCTCTTGTGTAAAAAATAATGCTCTATACATGACTCTTCTTAAATGTGCCCTAAATGTCTTTCGTTTTTTCACACTTTACAGTTTGCAAAGGACAATTAATTTTTCACATTAACGTCTTTAAGCTCACTTACGCAGAAGACTTGGAGCTTTTAAATGACTGTTTACTTATTACGCTAGCATTTTTGTTGGCTAAGTAGTTAAGCTTCAAAGCCAGATGCCCATAATTTTCTCGCCGACAGTAGATAATAATCGTATGGTGACAGGTCACGACTATATGGAGGATGAGGCAACACTTTCCAATTCAACTCTTATAATTTTTAACGTGTGATCGTAGATGCATGGGGTCAGAGCCCGTACATCTTTGGTTAAATGCTAAAAATAGTCAAAAATTAATTGATCCAGTTTTTCCCTCTGGAAACCAAGCCTTCTTTAAACGAGGAATAATGCAGCTGACAGAAAGATGAGAAAAGGTTATCGAGCAAAATGTTCAATACATCATTGATTAAAGTTTGTTGTTTACATAAATTCCTTTTGAAATTCAAGTTAAAAAACGACATTACTTTACGAAGAGCCCAATAATTAATAAAAAAAGTTTGTTTTTTTTATTCTTACCCACTGAATCATCGAACCGCAAACTGCGCATACACGGATTTTTTATTGTGGCCTCTGTTTTGTAATTTTACATCTTCGGGGCTGTTAGTATAGATTTTTGAAGCTCAACGCTCTATGTCCATAATGGGTAAATAAGAGCATACTCTTGGCATACCGTTCCAGAGAAACAGTTTAGAATCGATTAAGTACATTATTTTTGCAGTCTCTAATCCACTAACATTTTAATTAAAAGTTGTAAAAAGTAATATAAAATCTAAAAGACTACATGTGACGTGCCGCGAGCAAAGGGGCCTTAGCGTTACCAGGCGAGTTTTTCAGTAAATGCGGTAAAAGAGACGATCGAAGTCGGACACTGAGAGAGTGAGGGGCAATCTCTGGAGTCCATCCCCTCCACTTAACCGTAAGGTCCCTTTCCTCGCGGTACGTCACATATACTAATTTAAATGCTTGTTCTAGGCAACACCAGATAGAATTGATCATAGAAAACATGAAACCCATAGCTAACATTTTTTCAAATCATTCTTTAGGTTTCATCGACATTGTTTAATTTGGCAACATCCATCTTTGCCATGGTTGGAATTGTATCCTCGAACTGTGGACAAAACTACTAGCTCCTTGTTCAACAATTCTTCTATAACTTCAAATCAAACTATGAAGGATGCACTTTATAAGGAATGGAGTGAAAGTTTTAGATCACTGTACCATTTATTGCGAGCAAGACAATGTCCATATTTTTACGTGTGTGCAAACCCGTTTACAGTACTTTTTCGTGCTGCTGGTATTTGTGGATTATCGGAACTTCATGCTCTTCTAACGCCTACAACACGTGGATTTCGCCAGGCTTTGAAACAAGAAGGTTTTTTCTTAATACTTTTATTACAATGTATTTTTATAAAATCCCATAGGAATATCCCATATCAATCCAGTACTCAGTTAGAAGGCTTGCAATAAAAAGTATTAAAAAATTTGATACATCCAGTGGTAACGTGACAAATATTGAATACTTTTGGATCCCCTTTTTGTCCTCCCGGTTAGAATCTCCACAGCAGTAGAAGTTATATCTTAAATTGAATCCTTTTGTCTATCCAGTGTAACAATATTTTTCTGAATACTTTTGGATACCACAAAGCAACCAAGAAATAGACAAAAATTTTAATCTCTTTTTATTTAGTTCATTTCGCTACTTTTATTTACTATTTTTTGAATAATAATGAGGTAAAAAGCTTTTTTAAACATAGCATTAGTTATTTTACGATGTCAAGATTAATTTCCACACAGATGGCTGTGGTGAAAAATAATTTTTTCAACTTTTTATCATGATTTTATACTGTTCTATACTATACTGCTCCGATCGGCTTTGAAAGAGATTGAAATCTTTTTATTTGCGCCGCCTAATGAAGATTAAAAAATAAAGGACAAAAAAGGCATGCTCAAGGATTCAAAATTTCTGATACCTTCTAATGCAAGCCTTCTTACCGGGTAAAACATATTGTACTGTATCTTCATTACAAAAACTCGTTGAAGCGGTAGTCCCCGTACGAAAGCCATTTACTAAGGTGGTCTATCAGCATTTGATAATTCGCGTTTATTAGAAATACTCGAATTTGCTTGTTCGTTTAGCCAGAGGAGAAGAAAACTGCAGAAATACCCTCCCGAGTACAGGTAGTTACTACTCTTCGAGTAGCCGCCGAGCAAGAAATCCCGAGGAACGAGGCGGGACGGGACATACGTGCTGTCTCGGTATTTCTCGTCTCATTTTTCCTCGTCTTATTCTTTCTCGTCTCGTGGTGTCCTTCCTCGTTTCTCGTTCGGTTTTTCCGAGGAATACGACATATGTGTGCTAGCAGAGCGGGCAACTCACGGGTACGTTATTGTGACACTCTCATGCGCTAATGCTAATTAGCGTTCGTTAATTAATAGATAAAGTTGACATATGATTACATATTATACTTGTTTGTTCATTACTGATTAATTTGATATCAAACGCGACTATGTTTCGATTTCTCTTAAAGATTTAACTTCACTCTATTAGTATTTTGTTCTGTTCTTATTAAAAATTTATTCTGCCAATTATAGCAACGGAATATATGAAACAAAAATGAATAAAGATAGGTATATTTCAAAGTCATTTGGAATTTAGAAAATTTAAAACTAACTTAATTTTATATATCTTAAAGTACAATTTTAGAATTTTGTGGCATCTAATTTCTACGTCTGGTAATTCAAATATATTTATTAAGACATTTAAAAAGTGAAGAGTGCGTACTTATATGAATCACTTTGACTACTACGTATTTTTTAAATTTAATGAAATTTGAACGTATTATAAGTAAAAAATGACGCGTCGTTGTTGCAGCTGTAACATGTTTTATTTCGATACTGTCAAAACAATCTACATAATTTGATATTTATAATGTAAAAATGTACTTCAACTTTTATAATGTGAAAGAGAAGTAAGAGCAAATTTATATATTAGGGTAGATCGAAAAAAAATTATGAGTTGAACACGCCGTAGCACTGATCAATATTAATTAATATCTTGCGGTTGGGCGAAGTCGAAATAAAAGAGAAGACCTTTTTAATTGCAATTTTGGGAAAATCGTGAATGTTATTGTTGTTTCTTAATCTGCACAATATGCCTAAGTTTTACAATTTTTTCACAATTTTTTCTTTGAGTTTATGTAGGAGAAATAAAATTTTTTATAAGGACCTGAAAATGAAAAGTCTAGAAGCTTTGTACGTAATTTTGTTCATAATAGAACATTTTTCTCATGTTCAAAATGTACTTTAAAAAAAATTTAGAAGATCAGATCATTAAAAATGACAAATTGCCTAATTTTTTTAATTAACTCGTAATTTTTAATGATCTAATCTTTTTAATGTTTTTGAAGCATATTTTTAACATGAGAAAGTTTTTCTATGCTACAAAAAAATTATGCATAAGTTTTAAAGCTGCTATACTTTTTTTTATTTTCAGGTCTCCATAAAAGATTTACTTTTTTCTATAAGAACTTAAATAAAAATGCTGAAAAAATTGTAAAAATTGGTCGTATTATGCAGATTGAGAAACAATAATTACATTCACGATTATTCCACAACTCTGCGATTGAAAAACTTTTTAAATTTTATTTCGACTCAGACATATCGTAAGATATACACGTTATAAGGGAACCAAAAGAAAACTTTTTTGTGTTAGGGGATTTCCGAGTTGTACATACTAACATACATACATACTAACAGAATGAAGTTAAATCTTTGAAAGAATTGAAACATAGTCGTGTTTGATATCAAATTAATCAGTGACGAGGCAAACCGAGGAATAAGCCCGGGAAAACGAGTCGGAACCGAGAAATGAACGAGGCGAAAGCGAGCCAGGCTCGGTATTCCTCGTCTCGGACGGCATCACTAAATCTAAGAACTCGTGACATTACATTCTCGGGTATTCGGTAAATCTCAGGTATCAGAAATATAGCTGCTTACTGCTTATAACATATTAGAAAATGTTCCAAATGCATAGCTACCGTATTTTATTTTTCTTACATAAAAATAATTCTTATTTACTATCGTGATAATGTGTGGAAGTCAAATTTTATTTATTTTTTTCTTAAATGTCTTATAATATTACAGTTTCGTTATTGATTTCTTTTGATCCTTAAGTAAGGGTTATGAAACTAACTTGCATGTATTTTTTGTTGTCTTTTCATTTGAAACCTGATGTCGAATGAGATGTCTTCCAAATTCAGAAAAATTCGTTGAGTACCCGGATACTTGGGTATTACCCGATTACCCTAGTACACGGGTACCCGAGTTTTTGGTTATTACCCGGGAATTTGTCCAACCGAGTAATTAAAGTTATCTAAGGTACCCGGGTACCTGAGTATCCGAGTAAATATAAATCTGCCCGCTATAAGGCTTTAGCCCTAGTATACAGCTATTCTGGCGAGACGTGCTGTTATGGCCATCGGTTTTATATACGTTACGGCTAATTGCTGAAATCGCCCGATGTTTCAGAATGGCCGGGCATTGTCTGTTATAAAGTAGCAGACAATGTAAAAAGATTATCTTAGTACACGCAGATAAAAAGGTTCTTGGTGGATTATCACACTTTCTTGTAGGAGTAAAATAGCTATCTGTGATACGTAATAAGCCCTGGTTGACGTAATTTGGCCTTGTAGGTATGGCATTAGCTCGTGAGAAAGACCAAAGGAAAATTCCAATTTTCACGGGGAATTTATCTATTAATTTGATATGTTATAAAAAGTGTTCTTTAGGACGTTACCTTTCATTTGAGTCATTAAAAATTATAAAATCTTCACGGGTTTTTGAAATAATGATTTTGTTTGGTGCGAACCACGCTGCGGTAATGTATTTTAAATTTAGCAGCCTTGCACAAAAAAGATTGATTTTTCACGAGCCCCAAAAGATTTTTCAATGTTAAGTGGTTCAAATAAAATATATAATACTAAATGTGACTTTTGTAAAAATTAATTTTATAAATCAATTTTCCTAGCGCCTGTCAAGAGTGAAAATTTAAATACAAAATATCATAAAAACCGGAATTTTATTTTTGTCTTTCTCGGGTGCTAATAGTAAACCAAATATTTTTATTTACTATAAAGTCCCGGCCGCGCTTACAGCGCGCGCTTTCGTCACTTTCGGCCTGCTAGATGTTTTAAAATGTTACCTAAAGGCCATGTGACGAGTGGGTCACGTGACTAAGCTAGTCCTCAATTTTTTTTCCCAACTTACGTCCAAGCGAAATAAGATATCGCTCTGAAAGTTTGGAAAATGAAAGAGGAGGCAGTAATGTTCATGTCACTGCTATTTTTTGGTTTATATTTTGAAAGAAATTTTTTTCGAAGAAAATAAATCTGACAGCTATACCAGTACTTTTCTTTCCCAACTTTACTCCAGACGAATTGAGATATCGTGTTGAAAATTTGGCATACAAAACATAAGGCACCAATGAAAGTGTCTTTTCTCCTAAATATTTAGAATTGCCAGAACAGTTTTTTTTTTAATTATACATTTGGAGAAATACCGTCCGTGCTACAAAACACTGCAAGCAGCTTTCAATTTTTTCAATAGTCCCGTGATGAGGTTTGTGTCTATTATACAATTGGGGCTCAACAACAAACATTGGTCACGAAAATTATACACAAATAGTGCAAAAATTAATGTTTACACTTGAAATGCAAAAACACTAATAAATGAGTTTAAGCATACGTCTCTGATATACACATCAGCTGTGAATTTAAGGTTATGTTCTTTTTTAATCGAATTTAACCGCCGGTTATATTCTCGGTAATATTCCCCTTCTCCTAAACGCTATCTGTCGTCGAAAAAAAAGATAAGTGAAAAGTTACCGACAGCACATGTTACTGGCATTGGTACAAATGTGTCGGTCAACGTTTATTATTTTGATAATAAACTTTTTCCCTTCTCCAACTCTATGCCTTGATGCAAACTGTTCTTTTACGTTTATTTACATTTGCCTAGATTTTTTTTGCTCTTCAAAAACTTTTATTCTTAAATATGGGAGCAAAAATATCGATCTTGGGACTGACTTGGTCACGTGGTCTACTCGTTACATGGCCTTTAGAAAATAGACTGGGATGCATCCTGGTGAAATAGTTGCCTTCCAGGACTCATAAAGGTAGTATTGTTAGTGAATTAAGAATATATCATAGACTGCTAGACTCCAGAGAACTTCAAAGGGTAACTCATCATGTCAACGGAAGGCATTAATATTGCCTTCTTGTTGAATGGCTCAGACGACTAATGAAATTCTTGACCACGTAATAAGGGTACGCTTGCCGGTCTTAGAGTTGGATTACACGAATGAGGGGGTGGCCCATGAGTCAAAACCCCCCCAAGGAGGACCAACTTTTAGAGCCAATAGGGAAGATTGGAAATTAGACAGACGTATTGTCACTTGATTAAAAATAAGATAGGTTGTTTAACAATTCAAACTATTTAAAGCTGCAGGAGATGATATAATATTTTCTTAATTAATTCAACAAAGATTTCAGTCACTGGTAGTCCATTGTGCGGCATCTTTTGGGCATGCTTAGCAATGGGGTGTATACATCCCAGTAGAGTAGAAGAAGGTTAAGGCAAGTTTCATTCTAAAGCCGGGTTAGGATATATACTATGAGGCAAAATTCTTTAGAACGATCGGCTTAATCTCGTTCTTGCTGAAACACTTGAAAAATTAGTAAACCTTTACTTAAGAGAGGAAATCCTAACGGAAAAACCTCTTCATAGGAATCAATTTACTTCTTAAATAGACGATATACCGTAGATGTTCTCTATTCATTCACTTCCAGCACAAATAATACAATGCGGAAAGGTGAAGTAAGAACTGCAGCGTTTCTGGACGTATAGGGGGCATTTCGTGACATCGTAATTAAATAAATATACGATTCTCCTGAAAACACTGAGTTATTCACACCGTAAACAGGTAGATGCACTTTGTCTTAAACAGCAGAACGGTACATACTTTGCTTCTTGATAATGAAGTGAAGGCCAATGTTTCACGGGGATGCCCAGAGGGAGAAGTTCTTCTACACACCGAGTAGGGGCTTTTCATTGGTGACCTGACTTGTGTTTTCAATAAATCGCGTTTTTACACTTAAGGCTATGTAGATGACCTGGCGATCCTGGTGACAGGGAAGCGTGATGACACCTTAGTGGATCTCATGCACTTAGCGCTCAACATAGTAGAGCAATGGTGTAGGGATTGTTGTTTGAGCGTAAACCTGGAGAAGACGTACTCATAAATTTATCCAGAAAAAAAAACTTCTTCAACTCAGAAATCTTAAGTTCCGCAATAGGAAAGTAGGATTTTCGAAATCAGCCAAAATGCGAACTTAACTTCGCAAAAAGAAATTAAGGATTAATTTTTTTTAATAAAAAACAAATATATTTTTATATCATAAATCCTTATGTGAAAATATTTTATAAGGGACGAATTTGATGTAATTTCAGTTTTGTGTCTGTTCAAAAACTACCTCACGCTATTTCGAAAACTTTTTCTACTTCTCCTCTTCTTCGCATTAGAGCTGCGTTTATTGTTAAATAATATTATTAAAACTGTGGTCGATTTGGCTACCTTGAAATGTGGAACTAGCAAATGAGATAACCTGTTTGTCTTCATACTCGGTCAAAGTTTGGACACCGCTACACGCGAATCCTGGTAGGAGAGTTTAGGAGCTTCAATAGCACAGCCGAAGTACAATACCTTGCATACCATTCTGGTTGGCAAATTGACAACTTTGAAAGCTGCTGAGAACTTGAAACTTAGCGATCTTAATTTAGTGATAATAAGCCATCGCTCAGGTGATGATTTTATTAACAATCATTAGGGTGTAACAAACTTTGCAACCTTTTACTGAAACTGGTCTGGAGCAGGCAGGTCCTGTATGGATTTTCAATTCTAAAGGACGGAGTCACAAGGCTTATAAATGTTATATCGCTATCTTTGTCTATTGTGCTTTTTTTAAGGTTCATTAAGAGACCGCTTCCGATTGAACTGCGGATGCATTCTTCGCCACTTTCAAGATATTTTATGATCGTCAAGGAGTTTGTAAGACGATGTACAGTGACCACGGTACCAATTTTGTGGCAGCCGCTCGACAACTCCAAGAAATTTTTTCTGTAGCTTTAACTGATGACTCAAATTAACCGTTATCTTACGGATAATCAAATTAAGTATAAATTTTATCTTTCCGCAGTTTCACATTTAGGTGAAATTTGGGTGGCGGCAGTCCGTTCCATCAAACACCATATTTGACGAGTTATAGTTGACACCAACCTTACTTTTGAGAAAATCGCGCATCATCTGTGCACTATCTGTGCACGTCTAAGTCTCATTGTGCACAGTTGGTAATGTACCATGTGTACACATAAACAGTTGTTAGTCTACTATCTGTGCACGTGCACAGATGGGATGGTAGCGTATGTACTAGTCTAAATGACATAATGCATGGTTGCGAGGGTACCATCTTTGCGCGTATGAATTTTATTGTGCACAGTTGGGAGGATGCTATCTGTACACGGTCACAGATGTAGTGGGTAACGTCTGTGTTGGTCTAAATATCATCGTGCTCAACTGGGAGTGTTCCACATGTGTATGTGCGCAGTTAGAATAGTGCCATCTGTGCACGTATAAATTTTATCATGCATGTTTAAAAGAGTACCGTCTGTTCAGTTATAAATTTCATCATGCGCATTTATCTAGAATAAATTAGGACTCAATTTTCACATATTTTTGATAGAATGCGAGTTCAATTGCAGGAATTGTTATTTGCAAAAAGTCTAAAAATATTTTTAAAAGTATAGACAATATTATCGTACTTTCCAAAAGAATTAATTACCAAGTATAAAACCAAGACATCTAATTAGTATTTTGTTTCTTGATTCGATTATCAACTTTTTATGTCATAAATTTATGAAACACAAGCTTATTTTTCTTAGGTTATAATCTGGAACTAGAAGACGCCAGCAATTTTTTTCGTCTCAAATATCAAGATAGATATACTTTTGAAGCTCAGAATCCCTGGAGCTAATGGAAACAGAGCAGCTCTGGTTAAAGTTGACGGATATGATAAAGTAACCTCGGTAATGATATTTAATGTATATAATATGCGGTATGAGAATTATTTCTGATTTTCAATAATCGTCAAATGTTCGTCTGAGTAATATTAATTGCTGATATTATCTATAGTTATGATGTATCAAAAAACGAGAGATGATATTTTGTCTAGTATAATTTATTTTTTTGAAGTGTGCACAGTGTGAATGAAGACAACTGTTTCAACCCGGAGAACTTGAATCAATTCGAAGGTGCAATATGCACTAACAAAACATCTTTGGCAGAGATAACAATTTCTATTAAACAAAAATAATTTTTGTTTGAAGGAGATTATATTTGAAGGTAAGCTGTGCGATAATCAAAATCTTTTTTTCTTTTTATAGAAGTGTAATAATAAAGGGCTTAGGAGAAAACGTGTTTTAGTAACCATATCCGAGACTTATAGCAACACATTCTAAAAAACATTTTTCTCCCTTTGAATAGGATAATATACCAAGAAGCTTGTACACAAAGTTTGGGCTTCAGGAACAGATAAAGATTCAGCAGATGTTCTTGACAATAGCATTTTAGGGTTAAAAACATTGTCAATTCAATTTGGACATAAAAAGTATTCTTAAATATAAAATCAAACATGAACAAATTGTGTGCGACGGGACGAATTCTTGTTACTGCAACAACTTAAAATTTAAAGATTTTCTACGTTTTAAAAATAAGCTTTTAAATGAGTTCTTATTAAACCTTTTATTACTGATAGTTTATGAAATATGAATTCGTTAATTAAACGTGCGACCTCGCGTGTTCACATGTATCACAATAGATGGCTCATGTTTGGAATGTAAAAATGTAAGGTTTTAATTAAGATATTCACTTGTAAAATATTTTTAACTTGTTAAATGTAACCACGTACTATCACGTAATAATCATTAGGTGGTAAAGATCAGATAATGCAATATTGAATGTTTGAAATAAATTGCTATACATACAATGAGTACTGTATGTCTGAGGAAACAATGTTCAAACTGAATTATTGGTTTAGCTGTAAAGAATCCTGGTTTACAACTACTATGCTAAAACTTGTATTAATTGGGCGGCGTGGGCCTACTGGACATTCCTTAATTTCTTCTGAGGTCATGTTCTGAATAATGCCGTTGTGTATGTTTATTTTCGCTCGGGGCTTGTTCCCAAGGATTCTATATAATCCAGTCAGAATACCATTAGACTCTAATATTGCAAAAACGTCACCATTTGATGTTGTTAATACACTTTGTTCTGAAATTGGCATGAGCGCATGAACATTTCGTTTTAGTATCTGTATGAGTGGTAAATGGAAAGGAAAAGTATATCTTCGAAATTCGAGTCGCTGGTACTGATTTATACGGGAAACAAGCCGAATAAGTCCAAGTTGGCCAAGTCCATATCCAAGTACTTTGTAAGTAGGACTTCTGGCAGGAGAAGAACTGGTAGGAGACCGAGTAGAAGGAGACCTGGACCTGATACGTGGACAGGGGCCAGCATCAGCAGGAACAGTCCTAGTAGGCGCAGGCCTGACATAAGTTGATCTCACAAGAAGATTTCTGGTAGGGGCAGGCGTGTCAGGATGATGCTTGGTAGTAGGTGAAATAGACCTAGTATGTATACGAGGCTCAGCCTCGCCAGGATACTGAGTTGGGCGGCAAGAAGGAATTGATAGTCGCCAAGGACTTGAACTGGAATTATCTGGCAAATCGCTGCCGGATTGTGAACTTAATTCTGCAAAAAAAATAGAAGATTCTTTCTTTCTAAATGAGATATTCGTAAAAATCTGTTGTCTTTTACTACATTTTTCCGAGATAAACTTCCTAAAAGCGTTTACCTTCAATTAGTTTAAAACATCTGTGTGCAATCACAAGAGCGGCTTCCCATGCATAACGAGACATTACAACAAGCGCGGGGTAGTTTTATTTTCATTATCCTAATATATTTTAAAATTAATGAGTTTACAAATCAAAAATAAGAATTTGTAACTTAAATGTTAAATTTTCACCAGGCAAGATTTTTCAGTCAAAGGGAAAAAAGTTTTTAAATGAATGTTTATTTTCAAGCAAATAGCTAATCTTTCTGCAAAAATAATCTAATTTTTAACAGAAAAATAATTTTAACACAAAAGTTGAATTTTAAACCTGGAAATATGAATTTTCAACGATAAGGCTTAACGTTTAACAAATAAATGCTTAGCTTTCAACTAAGCAGTTGAGTTTCCAATAAAAAATGTCAAATTATCATTAAAAAATTAATAAGTTAAATGATCAATTTTTAACGGAAAACAGTTTGATTTTCTTCTTAATCAATTTAGTTCGCCTAAATGTCCTCGTGCATAGTTGGATGGGTAGCATCTGTCTACGTCTAAATTTCATCGTGCAGAGTTAAGAGTTTACCATCTGTGCACGTCTAAATTTAATCATGCACAGTTGAGAGTGTACCATCTGTGCACTTGCACGTTTGAGAGGATAACATCTGTCTACGTCTCAATTTAATTGTAGACACTTCAGAGTGTACCATCTGCGCATGTGCACAGTTAGAATACTATCTGTGCACGTCTAAGGTTCTTTATGCACGTTCGAAAAAGTACCATACGTGCACGTCTAAATTTCATTACGCACATACGAGAGGATAACATCTTAGCTCGTCTAAATTTTATCGCGCACAGTTGTTAGGGTACCATATGCGCAAGTCTAAATTTCGTCATGCATAGTTGGTAGATCACCTTGAATGCACGTGCACAGTTGAAAGAGTACAATCTGTGCATGTCTTAATTTCATCTAGAATAGCTGGGATCGTACTATCTGTGCACGTGCACTGATGGGAAGGTTACTTATGTTTTGGGTCTGAGAGTCATCGTGCTCAGTTGAAATTATACCATCTTCAGACGTGCACAGTTCCTAGAGTACCATATGGGCACGTCTACATTTTAAAATGCAGATTTCGCACTGTACCGTATTTGCACGTTCACATATGGAATACTTCCAACTATGAGCGCAAAAATTTATGTATGTAGTTGTCTGAAATAAATTCAGATTAAATACGTGCTTATTTTGCATAATTAGCAAATTTAATCGCACAAATTATTACTTGCGGAAAGCCTACATATATTTATGAAACTATATATTACCTGTAAACTATATTTTACTTACCAATAGAATTAATCACCAAGTAAAAGACCAACGTACAAGCGAACCTCATATTTTCCAGTCAAAACCAAAAGTTAACTGTGTAGCTATTGTGTATTTTGTTTCTTGATTAGATTAAAAACTCCTTATTTAATAGATTTTATCGCCCTCAAGCTTGTCTTTTCAAGATAACATTATTACATTAATAATAAACATAACATTATCAAACATAACATCATTGACATACTTTTATAATTATCAGCAATTGTATAACCTACTGCGTGAAATGATAAATCCTACTCTTTATTTTCCGTAAAAATTTAAATATATCTCAATATAAAAAAACATAGCTAAGTTTATATGATAAATATTTTTTTTAATTGAAGTATAAATATGATCAAAAAGTTTTAAAATTTATCTAAGTTTTATGAAACAGTCCTTTTTGCCACCTCAGTTTGAAATTCCGCCCTGATTTGTGAAAATATAAGACAAATTTTTATGTGTCGTCGAAATCTTTTCAAGGTTTTAAAAATTTTGCTTGCTTAAACTAAAGATAGGTCTTTAAAGACTGTGTCGTAAAACTTTAAATTTCTACTGAAACTTTTTTTAATGGTGCTAGAAGTTCCAGTCAAGGAACAAAATTCTAAAAATTCTTGCATTGAGAAGAAACTTTTCAAGTAGTATATTTTCTTTAGAGGTTTAGAAATTTTTCTACTGGAAATTATTCGATGTATTGACAAAATCTAAAGCAGTGTAAATATCCACTATTTGAGAAATAAATCAACTTTTATTGACATCTATACAAAAAAATATGTAGACAACCGCAATAGAAGAGTCAGAATTTAATAATCAACTAATGTTACGTTATTAAAGTTTATAAGTGTATACAGGTTTTTAAGTTTCATAAGAAACACCGGCTATAACTAGTTAATTGATAGTATCTATAAATAAAATGCTACAAAGTATGTTTTCATGCATCCTGTTTTGAATACATGACAAGGAATTTTAAAAGTATACAATAAGATTTTAGGATTTTAAGTTGTCATACATATAATGAGCAATGCTCTTTTGAGTACACACTTTTCAAAATTGGATCATTGGTTTAGTTGTAGAGAATCCTGGTTTGCAACTACTATACTAAAATTTCTATCAATAACGCGGTTTGGACCTACTGGACATTCCTTAACTTCATCTGAGGTCATGTTCGCAACAGTGCCGTTTCGTATGTTTATTTTCGCTCGAGGCTTGTTTCTAGTGACTCTGTATAATCCTCTAAGAGTACCATTATGCTCCAATATTGCAAAAACGTCCCCATTAGATGTTGTTAACACAATTTGTTCTGTAATTGGCATGGGCGTATGGACATGTTTTTTTAATATCTGTATAAGTGGTGAATTGGAAGGAAAAGTGTATCTTCGAAATTCGAGCCGACGGTATTTGTTGACACGGGGAATTAGCCGAATAAGTCCAAGTTGTCCAAGTCCATATCCAAGTACCTTATAAGAAAGACTCCTCTCAAGAAGAGGCCTGACAGGTGGAGACCTGGGAGAAGGAAATCTGTCAGGAGGAAACCTGGCAGGAGTCGTTCTGGCAGGAGAAGACCTATCAGGAGAAGACCTTGAAGAAGGAGACCTGGCAAAATCCCTGGCAGGAGGAGACCTGGCAGGAGAAGACTTAGCAGAAGGGGACCTAGGAGCAGAAGACCGAGCAGGAGAAGACGTGGCTGGAGCAGGCCTTGCCAAAATAGTGAAGGCAGGTGGAGACCTCGACCTGGCACGTAAGCAAGGTTCGAGCTCGGCAGGATACTGAGGTATGCAAGAAAAAGAAGGTCGGCAAGGACCGGGATGGAGAGTATTAGGCCGATCGCTACCGGATTCTAAACTCAATTCTGCAAGAAGAAAAAAAGGATTCGTTTTTTTCTAACTGACATACGGAGGAAAATACTTGAAAAGTACTTTCCTTCGATTGATTTAAAACTAGGTATACCCACGTATTTCTACTTTTTCATTATGAAAATGATACTGAAAATGATTTTGGAAATCAAATTTTAAAGTATTTTTCCTATCATTTTCGTCATCGGCAAATCAAAATACATATTTTTTTTAGAAAGATGCTTCATATTTCCTACTTTGTCAACTGATACCTTCGAAATGTTAGTGTCCAAATTCAGAGGTACACAATTGTCTGGAATAAATTTAGATTTGATACATGCTTATTTCGCATGATTTGCAAATTCGAGTGGACGAATTTTTCTTTCCGCAAAGCATACAAATATTTTTTAAGCCATATATTATACTATTTTACTTACCAATATAATTATTCAACAAGTATGAGACCAAAGTAAAAACGATCCTCATCTTTTCTATTAAAACCCAAAAGTAACTGTGTAACTTATGTGTATTTTGTTTCCTAATTAGATGATAAATTTCTTATGTCATGAATTGTGCAGCTATTAAGTTTTGTTGTTATAAAATTAAAGTGAATATTTAGATTCTTATTTTTTTCATTTAGAGGAAAAACTATAGTTTACTGTGTGAGTAATGTGTATTCTGTTTCTCGATCGAAGTAAGATCGTGTGACGTCTTGGATCGTATAGCCTTCATTTTTATCTTTCAGAGATTATGTTTGATATTTAAAGATTGAAATTGTATTTTATGAGTCAGCTTGAAGAAAAACGAAATCATCAATTATGTTCGTTAAAAATAATGTAACAATTTAGATAATCTTTTGCTTTCTAGGTAAAGGCGTTTTTCTACATGGAAATTTGGTCACACCAATAGATATAACGAAA
>JAUELO010000364.1:2281664-2293147 GCA_032357855.1 Amphibolips quercusostensackenii
TCCATATTAATATTATTAGGATTCAATTTTCAAAAAATCTAGAATTATAATCATATTATTTTTATTAGTAAAAAAAATCAATTTGAATCAATTCAAAAATTAAAATTAGTAAAAGACTTTTCAATAATTATTGAATTCTAAACAATTTTCATTAATCTCTGCTAATATTTTTTTATTCTTTTTTTAATTCTGGAATCAAATCGGACTTTTTTTATTGTTAAAAAAATCAATTTGAATCAATTCCAAAATTAAAATTTGTAAAGGACTTTTCCATAATTGTTGAATCCTAAACAATTTTCATTAATATCTGCTAATATTTTTCTATTCTTTTTTTAATTCTGGAATCAAATCGGACTTTTTTTATTATTAAAATAATCAATTTGAATCAATTCCAAAATTAAAATTCGTAAAGGACTTTTCCATAATTGTTGAATCCTAAACAATTTCCATATTAATATTATTAGGATTCAATTTTCAAAAAATCTAGAATTATAATCATATTATTTTTATTAGTAAAAAAAAGCAATTCGTATTAATTCGAAAATTTCAAATTCGTAAAGGGCTTATTAATAATTATTGAATTCTAAACAATTTTCATTAATTTCCCTTAATTAATTAATCATTAAGACTTTTCCCGGTCTTTCAGGAAACTTAAGCTCCTTTCTAATCACGAATAAGGAAAATTATGGGAATTATGAAGATTAGTTTATTGACTTAAGTAGGCGACGCTGTTTGAACGCGTGATAGTCACAAGATAATTCTTTAAAAACATTATCTTAGCACGATACAATGGGTGCTGTGTCGAAAACAGTGTTTTCATTATCTATACTGATAAAAACCTTTGCAATTTAGTTATTATTGTAAACTTCTTTTTTTTCTAAGATTATAATAAAATAATTATATCCGATTACATTTTGACAATTAAACACAATATTAAAAAATTTGATTTGATAAATTAAATATATTTTGAACGTAATAATAATTAAAGTAATTATTTTTAAACCAAAAAGACGAACTTTCAAGCAAGAGTTGAATTTTTCACCAAGAAAATTTTTTTCAGGTTTAAAGAAAAAAAGCAAACCAAACTAGTGAATTTTTAAGCCGAGCAGGCGCATTTATTACAACACAATTAAATTTTCAATACAAAAAAATAAAATATAAAAAATACAAAAATATGAAATAATAACCTAATTATTTTAAATTTCAATTGAGATCAATTTACAAGAAAAAAATCAAAGTAGTTATTTTTGGTCAAACTTTTTAACAAAAAAGGTAATTTTCTACCAAAATATTTAGATTTTCAACCCGAAAACACGAATTTTCAAACTAAAAACATTTTATTTTTAAATAAAAAACAGTCGAATTCAACTATAAAAATTATAGTTTTCAACAGATTAGCTAATTTTCTATCAAAATATTTGAATTTTCAAGCAACACGAATTTTATTTCAAATAAAAAACAGTCGAATTCAACCAAAAAAAGACGAATTTTCACCAAAAAATTTAATTTTCTACTAAAGTATTTGAATTTTCAACTCGAAAAGATAAATTGTCAGCCAAAAAAAAATTTATTTTAAATCAAAAACTGTTAGAATCGACCAAAAAAAAAAATTTTCAACAAAATAGTTGATTCCTTGACCAAAACACCAAAATATTAATTTTTAATAAATTAGTTTATTTTCTACCAAAATACTTGAATTTTCAACAGAGAAAAATATTTATTTTAAATAAGAAACAGTCGAATTCAACCAAAAACAGACGAATGCTCAGCAAAAACATTTGAATTTTCCATAAAAAAAAAGATTAATTTTTAACAAAATATTCTATTTTCAACAAAATAATTAAATTGCAAAACAAACAGTAGAATTTTCAGCGAATGAAGATGAATTTTCAACCAAAAATAGTTCGATTTTCTTATTGGATTCTAGCAATTCAGTTCGCATTTAGGCAAAAAAAAACGAGAAAAAGGGGAAAATAGGAATTCCTTAATGAAGGGAAAAATAAATAAAAAATAAATAAAAAATAAATTTTGGAAAAAGTGTCGTCTGCGGTTACTGATCATTTTCGCAAGATTTTGCTGTTCACTATCGTAGGCCAATATTATGACTTCAAGAAACAAATATTTACTATATTTCTACATTGCTCAATGAAAATTCTCGTGGCACTTACTCAACAAATTATATGACAGCATATTTCGTAACTTGAAATCGTCAATCTAAAAGCACAGCTTGTTAAAGATTGCTATTTAAAAATCTCACTAGAATTACAGGAATTTGGCAGGGAAATGAACAACAAGTTAAGCTAAGATTTCATACAGAAATATATTGCATTTTCAACCAAAATAAATAAATTTAGAACAAAATAGTCGAGTTTTCAGGCCAAAAAGGCAAATATTTTAGAAAACAGTTGTCATTTACACAAGAAAAAATATAAATTAATAAAAAATAATTTAATTTTCAACCAAATAGTTGCACTTTCTTTGAAAAAAACAAAACAAAAAAGAAACGGTAAAAATGAATTGATTTCTGATGTCTATAGACAAAGATGATTTATTTGTAAAGATGAATTTTAAACTAGATGGTCGAATTTTCGATAAAAAATTTAATTTTCAACTAAATAGTTGCATTTTTAAGACAAAACGACGATTTTTTTTAGAAGACAGTTGAAAATTCAATCCGAAAATTTTAATTTTGAATCCAAAAGGGAGAATTTTCAACATAACAGTGGAATTTTCGACCAAGAAATACTTTTTAACCAAATAATTGAATTTTCAACAAAATAGTTGAATTTTTAACCAAATGTTGCATTTTCAATCCGCAACGATAAATTTTCAACCAAACGTGAAATTTGCAACAAAAATAGAATCTAAATTTTTAACCAAGATCAATTTTCAACAAAATAAAGTGCATTTTTAACCAATAAAGATGAAATTTCAACAAAGATTAATATTTAAACAAAAAGACAATCTTTTAATAATATTTCCATCTAAAAAAATAAATCTCCAACCATAAAAATTTACTTTTAACAAAGTAGTTCAAATATAACCCAAATCGTTGAATTTTTATTAAAATAGTTGATTTTTTAATGAAGCGTTGTAATTTTAACTTAAAACGATAAATTATAACTAAGAGTTGAATTTACAACTAAAAAGATAAATGTTCTGCCAAGAAAATTAATTTTCTACAAAAAAAACACAAATTTTTAACAATATACATGAATTTTTAAACAAAAAGATAAGAAAAAAAATAAAGAAATAAAAGATAAGATAAGGAATGAAAACTAGTACCTTCTCATTAGGATAAGAATGTAGAAAACGAAGTTCTGACCAAAGATATGAATTTTCAACCAAAAAAAATTACTGTTTGCTAAAATAGTTGAATTCTCAAAAAAAATTAATGAAATTTTCCGAAAAAATTAATGATTTTTTAACAAAAATTTGCACTTTAAACCTACAGCAATGACTTTTCAGACAAGAGTTGAATTTACCACTAAAAAGATCATTTTTCAACTAAAAAAATTAATTTTCTACCAAAAAGACAAGAATTTTTAACAAAATACATGAATCTTCAAACAAAAAGAATGTTTCCAACCAAAAATTAAATAGTTTAGTTTTCAGTTACAAAAATGATTTTTCAACAAACAAAAACAATCTTTTGAATTTTCAACAAAAAAGATTTTTAACAAGGTAGTTCAACTTTCAACTTTAAATTTAAATAAAAAGCAGTCGAATTCAACAAAAAAAACAACGAATTATCAACATCCTCAACCAAGATACTAAAATAGGAAATTTAAACAACAAAGTTAATATTACACCAAAATATTAAAATTTTTAACCCGAAAAGCCGAATTTCCAAATAAAAAATATTTTTATTTGAAATCAGACATAGCTTTTGTATTTTAATCCCGAAAAGACGAATTTTCAAGTCCAAAAGATATTAATTTTAAATAAAAAACAGTTTAATTCACCAACAAAAGGATTTTTAACAAAATAGTTAATTCTTCAACCAAAAAAGATAAATTTTTTACCAATGAGATGAATCTTTAACCAAAAAAATAAATAAATAAGTTCAACTTTTATCTAAGTCGTTAAATTTTCAACGAAAAAGTTTCTTATTTAAAAAAAAAAATAGTTCAAATTCATCCAAAAAAGCCAAATTCGCAATAAAATAGTTAAATTTTTTAACAAACAGATGAATTTTCGACTAAAATGATGAATCTTCAACTGAAAAAGTTTAAGTTTTTTATTGAAAAAATTTATTTTCAACAAAAAAGTTACCTTTCCAACAAAATAGTTATATTTTGAACAAACAAAAAATATATTACTTTTAAAGAAAATAATGGTATTTAAAAAAAAATTAAACTTTAAAAAAATTGTGGATTTTTTAAACAAATGTTGTAACTTCAAAATACAACGATAAATTTTAAAAAAATAAAATTAATTTTCTACCAAAAAAAACACGAATTTTTAAAAAAATTCATGAATTTTCAAACGAAAAAAATTAGTTTCGAACCAAAAATTAAATAATTTAATTTTAAAATATAAAAATTATTTTTCAATAAAAAACGTTACAACCAAGGATATGAATTTTTAACTAATATTTTGAATTTTCAACCAAAAAAAAATTTTTGATGAAGTATTTTAACTTGCAACTAATTAGTTGAACTTTTAACAATATTTGATATTTGACCCAAAAAAAACGAATTTTCAAAAGCCTCAACCAAAACACCAAAATATTTCAAATTTTTCCCCCAAAAAAAAGTTTTCAACAAAAATAGATTTCAATTTTTAATCATGAACATTTTAATTCATCCACAAAAAGGCGAATTTTTAACAGAATAGTTTATTCCGAATCCAAAACACCATATTATGAATTCTCAACAAAAAAGTTAGTTTTCTACCCAAATATTTGAATTTACAACCAAAAATGATTTTAATTTAAATAAAAAAACAGTCAAATTCAAAAATAAAAAGAAGAATTATCAACAAATAGTTGATTCCACATCCAAAACACGAAAATATGAATTTTCAGCAAAACAGTTAATTTTCTACCAAAATATTTGAATTTTCAATACGAAATGACGAATTTAGAAACAACAAAAATTTTAATTTTTAATTAAAAACAGATTATTTTAATCTAAAAAGGCGAATTTTCAACAAAATAGTTGATTCCTCAACCAAGACACCAAAAAATTCATTTTTAACCAAAAAAGTTGATTTTCTACCAAAGTGTTTGTATTTTCAACCCGAAAAGACGATCTTTCAACCAAAAAAGTTTTTTATTTAAAATTAAAAACAGGCAAATTCATCCATGAAACAAAAAGTAGAAATATTTGAATTTTCAACACAAACGAATTTTCAACCAATAAATATTTTAATTTTTAATAAAAAACAGTCGAATTCAACTACAAAAAGGCGAATTAACAAGAAAACATTTTATTGCTCACATCCAAAACATCAAAATATGAATTTCTAACAAAAAGTTAATTTTTTACGAAAATATTTGAATTTTCAACCCGAAAAGTCGAATTTTGGACCAAAAAAGATAACTTTTCAACAAAATAATTGGATTTTCACAAAAATATTGAAATTTTCAACTCGAAAAAACCAATTTTCAACCAAAAAATGTTAAAATTTTGAATAAAAACAGTCGAATCTAACCGTCTAAAACACTAAAATATGAATTTTAACATATAAGTAGATTTTCCAAAAAAAAAAAAGAGTTAATTTTCAACCAAAATAGTTGAATTTTCAACCCGAAAATACGAATTTTTACCAGAAAAGATTTTAATTTTAAATAAAAACTAGTCTAATTCAAATATGAAAAGAAGAATTATCAACAAAATAATTTATTCCGCATCCAAAACACCAGAATAGGAATTCTCAACGAAAAATTTAATTTTCTACTAAAATATTTGATTTTTCAACCCGAAAAGACGAATTCGCAACCAAAAAGGATTTTAATTTTTAATAACAAACAGTCGAATTTAACTACAAAAAGTCGAATTATCAACAAAATAATTAATCCTGCATCAAAAACACCAAAATATGAATTTTCTACCAAAAAAGTTTTTAATTTTCAATAAAAAATGTCAAATTCACACCAAAAATGCGAATTTTCAACAAAATAGTTTATTCCTCAATAAGAGCACCAGAATACGAGTTTTTACCAAAAAAAGTTGCTTTTCTAACAAAATGTTTGAATTTTCAACCCAAAGATAAGAATTTTTAACAGAAATTTTTTTAAATTTTAAGTGAAGAACAGTCGAATTCAATAACAAAAAGACGAATTAACAACGAAACAGTTGATTCCTTTCATACGAAACACCAAAATATGAATTTTTAACAAAAAAAAAAGGTAATTTCTTACCAAAATATTTGAATTTTCAACACAAAACGACGAATTTAAAATGCAAAAAAACTTCAATTTTAAATAAAGAACAGTCGATTTCAAGCGCAAAAAGGCAATTTTCAACAAAACAGTTGATTCCTCAACCAAAACACCAAAAAATGAATTTTCAAACAAAAAAGTTGATTTTCTACCAAAATGTTTAAATTTTCAACACGAAAAGACGAATTTTCAACCAAAAAAGATTTTATTTTAGATATGAAACAGTCGAATTCAACCAAAAAAGACGAATTTTTAACAAAATAGTTGATACCTCAACCAAAACAGAAAAAAAATTAATTTTCTGAGGAAATACTTGAATCTTCAAACCCAAGACGAACTTTCGATCCGAGAAAAACTTTTTAACAGAATAGTATGAATTTTCTACCAAAATATTTTAATTTTTAACGCTAAGACGAATGTCCAATAAAAAAAGATTTTATTTTAAATAAAAATAGTCGAATTCAACGACACAAAAAAAACGAATTTTTAACAAAATAGTTCATTCCTCAACCAAAACACCAAAATATGAATTTTTACCAAAAAAGTTGCTTTTCTACCAAAATGTTTGAATTTTCAACACAAAAGATGAATTTTCAACCGAAAAAGATTTTATTTCAAATAAAAAACTGCCGAATTCAACCGAGAAAGGGGAATTTTTAACAAAATGGTTGAATTTTCACAAAAAATACTGGAATATTCAACCCGAAAAAACTAATTTTAAACCAAAAAAGATCAATTTCATCAAAATAATGAAATTTCCATCAAAAAAATATCATTTTTAACCAAAGAAATAATCCTGAACCGTAAATATAAAAGTATAATTTTCAACAAACCTGAATTGGAAAAAAAGGTAAATTACTCAGCACTTACTCGACAAATTCGACAACTCCATATTTCATCACTCGAAATTGTAAATCTAAATCACAGCTTGATAAAATATTGCAATTAAAAAATTTCAAAAGAATCACAACAATTTGTCAGAGAAATCAACAACTAAATTGCATCTTTCACTGATAAGCCCAATATTCTAAACACACTATCTGTATACTTGATTATATTATCAATTTATCACTCTGTGTACTTTCTTACGTGGCTGCTCTGGGTGGTCAACTGGTTACAATTTCGTGCGCGAGAATCAATCTCAAAGTAATTTCAGAAATTCTACACTAAAAAAACCCCCGCTTTCAAATAAATTACCGAGCACTTCTTCCCTTTTTCTGCATTTCAGTACCATTTCTGCATTATGTATTTTAAATGGCGTAAGCGCCATTTATTGACATTTTACCGGACAGAAAAGTCTTCCTGTGTTCATAACTGAGTTGACAAAAGCAAATTCCAGAAAATTAGTAACAACAGTGTCACAGAAAAAGATTAAAAAACAAATTTAATTGCGTACTTACTCTACAAAAATTGAAGCGAAAAGATGTAGACAGAAATTTACTTCGACAGCAATATTTATCATAATTGACTTTCATAAGTTTCGTGCTCTGTTATTATTTACGAACGAATTTCAATGGTTGAAAAAAGAGCGAAACAAAGAGTAATCTGAGGTATTTATAGGTATAAATTCTGAGTATTAGAGGTGAAACCAGACGGAGAAACTCACATGAAAAACGGCGTCACTCGCAAATTTTCAAGTCAAGATATCTTTTACTTTGCATGATTTTACTCCAGTATTTTTAAAGAAAAATTTCGAACAATTTTCTCGGCACATGATTCGGGAAATTAGGGAAGTTCAGAGGCAGTATTGACAGATTTTTTGTCCGATTTTGAAAAAATTACTCAGAGGAGACAACACGTATTTAAGACGATTCTACGCCACTGAAGTGTTTCGGCGAAAGACGAAGGAACACTGAACATCAGAAATCGATATGGCAACGTCGCATGGCGCTGCGGTCGATATTTCACAAAATTGCTTCACGTTCTGCTGTGGTTTGAATCGGTCGAATTTTCTCTATAATTTTTTATTTTGGCAAGGATATGATCAGAGTTGGGATGTTTCTTTATTTATTAAATTCTTGTGTAAAGTTATGTGAATATAACATTTTTATTGATTGTTTTCAATTCAAAATTACATTTTTTTTTTGAAATTCCAACTGTTGAAGAATCAAGAAAAATACACAAATTTGAAAATTCAAGAAAACATTGTTTGTCAAAAGCAAATAATGATTATATATTTTTATTTTTATTGAAATGTTAATTCAATAATTTATTATATCAAAGAGTGTATTTTTAAATAAACTTAAATTATTTACTTAAATTAACATGAAATTAAAAAATTGAAAATTCAAGAAAAATAAAAAAAAATTTTATCTGAAAATTCAAGAAAATTAAAGATTTAAGAAGATTAAAGTATATCATATTTGAAACTTATTTTTACTACAAGACCCCCCTTTTCTTGAATTATCAAATTGAAAATTCAAGAAAATTGAAAACATTGAAAAATTCAAGAATATAAAAAAATTTGAAAATTCAAGAAAGTTTAAAAAAATGAGAATTCAAGAAAATAAAAAAATTTGAAAATTCTAGAAAACATTATTTGCCAATAAAAAATAATGATTGTATACATCAATTTTAATTAAAATTTTGATTTCTCAATTTCCTATATAAAATGATGTCAATATAAAATTTTTACACTTATTATTTAATACAAAGTCCTCTTTTCTTGATTTATAAATTGTTGAAAATTCAAAAAATTTGAAAATCCAAGAAAATTCATAAAATTTCAAAATTCAAGAAAATTTAACAAATTAAAAAATTCAACAAAATTAAACAAATTTTAAAATAAAGAAAATATTATTTTTTAATTTCAAATAATGATTATATATTTTAATTAAGATTAAAATGTTTATTTAATGATTTCTTATATAAAATGATGTGAATGAAACATTTTCAACACTCATTTTTAATACAAAATAAACTTTTTCTTGAATTATCAACTGTTTAAAATTCAAGAAAATAAAAAAAATGGAAAAATTTTAAAAAATGAAAAGATTTAAAAATGCAAGAAAATTTTAAAAAAATAGAAAATACAAGAAAACTTAGAAAATTTAATAAATTAAAAAAAAATTGAAAATTAAAAAAATTTGAAAGTCCAAGAAAATTCATAAAATTTCAAAATTCAAGAAAATTAAACAAATTTGAAAATTGATGAAAATTAAATCAATTCTAAAATTCAAAAAAATACTATTTGTCAATGTCAAATAATGATTACAAAGTTTAATTTAAATTAACAATTTGATTTAATTTTTTATATAAAATAATATAAATATAACATTTTTAATGCTTGTTTTCAATACAAAATCTCCTTTTTCTTGAATTATCAACTGTTGAAAATTTAAGAAAATTTTAAAATATTTGAAAATCCAAGAAAATTAAAAAAATTTCAAAAATTAAAAAAAAAATGAAAATTAAAGAAAATTTTTAATATTTGAAAATTTGAGAAATTAAAAAAAAATGAAAATTCAAGAAAATTTAAAAAATTTGAAAATTAAAGAAAAGATTATTTGACAATGACAAGTAATGATTATATATTTTATCTTTAATTAAATATTATATTTATTAATTTTTTATACAAAATGATTTAAATATAACATTTTTAACACTTGTTTTCAATATGAAATGCCCTTTTTCTTGAATTATCAACTGATGAAAATTCAAGAAAATTTAAAAAATTTGAAAGTTCAAGAAAATAAAAAAAATTAAAAATTCAAGAAAATTAAAAACTTTGAAAATTCAAAAAAAAAACATTATTTTCCAATGGCAAATAATAATTGTATTTTTTAATTTAAATACAAAATTTTATTTATTAATTTCTTCTATAAAATTATGTATATACCTATAACATTTTTACTACTTATTTTCAATACAAAATTCCATTTTTTTTGCATTATTAACTGTTGAAAATTTAAGAAAATCAGAAAATTTGAAAATTGAAAAAATTAAACAAATTAAAAAATTTTAAATAATTAAAAAATTTGAACAATTTGAAAATTCATCAAAATTAAAAAAATTTTTAATTCAACAAAATTTAAAAAATTTGAAAATTTAAGAAAATATAATTTTGCCATAGCAAATAATTTTTATATTATATTGATTTAGAATAAAATGTTCATTTTTTGAATTCTCATCTAAAATTACGTGAATATAAAAATTATTAACTCTTGTTTTTAAAACAAAATTCCATTTTTTCTTGAATCTTCTTCTTCTGAGAATTCAAGAAAATTTAAAAAATTTAAAAATTCATGAAAACATTATTTGCCAATTGCGACCCGTTCTTAAAAAAAATGTCCTCAAATTTTTTTATGGATTAAAATATTTATTTAATAATTGCTTTCAATACAAAATTCCTTCGAGACCCCCTGAACCTAAAAAACTGGTTTTTACAAATGTGTCTGTCTGTATGTATTCCTGTCTGTATGTCTGTATGTCTGTCTGTGAGCACGATAACTTTTGAAAAAATTAATTAATTAGATTGGCCTTTGGTATACTGTTTAAGTGTCTCAAATTGAAGGTCATATTCTTTAGCCAGCCATTTTGAACAAAAATTCAAAATGTGAGTACATTTTGAAAATTTTTGAGACTACTTTTTTATAGATTTGAAAATTCTACGCATGGTTCTAAATAGAACTCAAAATGATGAATAATTTATCCAAATGACTTTTTCCGATAAATTAAAAATTACCGGAGAAATAGCATTTTCAATATTCAAAAAAACAAACGAAAGTGAACATTTTAAGCCGAACAACGCACGATATGAAAAAAGTCAGTTCGAGAAAAACTTTGCATTTTAAAAAACCTATTTAATTATTATAACTTTTTGAATTTTTCTGAAAAATCAAAAATTCTAAATTTAATTGCACAAAAGATAACAAAAAATCAAAAAATCCATTTTGCGGCCAAACTATGCAAGGTACGACACAAGATGATAAACCAAAATTGTGCACACAAAAAATATCTACAAATTTGTTATAATTAACTTTTTGATCCGACGCGTAGTTTTTGTTTTATTCGTGAAAAACAGCACTAAAAATAGAAAAATTAAATTTTTAGACAAACGACACAAAATAAAAAAAAAAATAAATGGCTAAAATTT